>JAUYWH010000026.1:3030209-3044759 GCA_034779795.1 Ctenopoma multispine
TTGGCGTGATGCGTTTAAGGTTCACGGGCGCAAGGTGGCAGGCACCTTCAAAGTTTCCCCAGGAACTTTCTAGTTTGACTGTGTTGTTTCTCCACTATATAGCTCCTCAAAATTACTTCAGTGAAGAATTTCTGCTGACAGCCTCACACGTGCATCGTAGTTTACCATTCACGGTAGAGTTATTCACACACAGTCTGAGTGACTAACAATTGTATTGGACAAGTTGCAGAGACCCACAGGATTTGGTTCAGTGTATAGAACAGTCATCCGCAAACCAAAGGATTGGTGGTTTTACTTCTGGTTCCTCTGAGCCACATCCCATTTTAAAATTAATTCTGTGTTTTTCCAAGGCAACGGGCCCAGGACATGTGGAATCGGATCTACCAGCTGGAATCAGAGAAGTTTGACTTTATGGAGCACATGAAACACCAGAAATATGAGGTAATCCTTGTGATTGATTTGGACACCAAGAGGGAAATCATCTAGTACAAACACTGAACTTGCTGATGATGATTTTATTTACTCTCCATTACCTTCTTTGTTTGCCTCCTGCAGATCATTGTGCTTCTGAACAGGATCCAACATGCTCAGAAATTGTGAGTACTGTATTAACTTTAATTAACATATGATAAATGGATGATTAACACTGTCTTACATCCTTCCTTTCTCCCATTTCCTTTCTTCCTCCCTTCCTCTTACAGTAAAAAGGGCCATGGCAAAGGGAAAGTGGGTGGTCGCTGGAAATAAAAGGAGTCAACAAGGCTGATAAGAAAACGGCAGAAGCAGTACAGAAATGTACAGAGTCTTTCCTGTGTGAGGGAAACATATTAAATGTTCTTTGATGAGGTGTATTGATAATAAAACCATTTGCACGAAATTCTGAGCAGAATGTTATCACTTCTCTGTTTCTAAATGTGACTGTGGGGATGTGCAGTACAACATGAGTACAGAAGATGTAGAGTGGAACCAACATGACAAAACAAACTAGAATTGCTGCATTGTGATTGTGTCACTCTGCTTGCATGAATCCACGTGTGATGTTTGTACCAGAGGTTTGGATACTCCCTGCAAGAGTTTCTTGAGTTATAGTGTCACATGGGATGAACTGAATAAGCAAGTCGTTTATTTTTGGACAGAATGAGAGCTTCAGATTTCATCCTCATCATTTACATTGAAAACAAGTTGGAAAAGGATCTCCTTAAAGTCTCGTTAGATCTTTGAGAATTTACAAAGTGTTAAAAGTACTAATATGGAAAAGAAAGAAAGATGAAGAAAAACTATGTAGTGCTCACAGACTGTGAGTACTACTACTCAGTGTGTTCTTCTCTGGCAGCTGAGAAAACACTACTGACAAAACCACTATAGTTTGTAGATGAACTGTCTTCAACATGCTGGAGAACATCTGAACATCAGGTTTTTATACAATTTACATCTACATAAACATTACTGAGAACATTAAAGTCATAAATCCTCACATTAATTCACACCTAACTGTACAGTATACTCCGTCACATAATGTCTGTCCATCATAAATTAGACCCATGTCCAGTTTAGTTGGAGATGTTTTATTTAGACAGATACGTACACACAATCCCACAACACACAGTAATAAGGTCGGTAAATTGACTGAAGTTTGGTGCTCTGTGACACAGCACAGGAGGCAGACAGCTTTGTCCAGATGCTGGTGTTTTACAGCCCAAGGTTCAAGAACACTTTATCATCTCCAAAAGAGCGATCTGATTCATGGCCAGCAGCAATAAACAAACTACAGGACAAAAGTCTCAGCACTAGACTGGGAGCAACAGTACTAAACTATTTTTTGTCTACATAAATCATGTTATTTTACTGAGTGAATCAATTTATTACTGCAGTGGACTTTCATAAAAAACTAATAAATCCAGCTGGGACTGCAGCTGTCTTCCTGTCTCCATCTCTCTCTTAAGTCTTAAATTCAGTCCATCTTTCTCCCACGGTTTAGTCGGTTTAGTATCTTTGTCCCACACATTCATTTCTTCTTCTCCCTCTTTGCACCTGTGCCTTTGTCTGTCTCTGTCTACAGGATACTGCCTGCTCTCTCCCCCCTCTCTGATCATACAGTGGTGTCACACAGACTGCTGGTCTACATCTAAATGAAGGTGTTTAGAAGCAGTGTGCGAGAAAGTGATTGTGATGGATGTATATCTTCCTCCTGTCCAACCTTCAGATGATGTTTTTGGTTTGTTTTACTAAAACATTCACAGCGTAACAGATGACAGATCACATGTTGTGCTTACATTATGTTAAACTGGTGGACAAGCGTCACACAGTGAGTCCTGACTTCACCTTCTGATGCAGCTGCAGCAGCTCAGTGCTCCATGTGTCTATTCAGTGCAAAATGTAGCTGACCTGTGTTTTGGAGGGGCTCAGAGTCCAACACACAAAAACTGAATTTAATTGTGTAATGTATCGCATGTGTTGACAGATTGATTAAAACAGAAGGACGAGTTCACTGGCAAGCTGCCTGAAGTCTTTTGTGTGGACACATCTTAATTGCTCCTCACTCCCTGTGAGTAAATGCTGCTGTGCATGTTTGTCACGATGGTGGAGCTTAGCTTTTGGGAGGTCTAAGAAGTTCTTTCTCATGCCCTCTCTTGTTTTTTTTGTGTTTTTTAACAGCTTGTGGGCATTTCTTTCGACAGCTGCATTCTTAGCAACTGGAAACCAGAAGCAGAAGCTCGTCTTACGCTTCAATTTGCTTGTTACATAAGAAAACAGAGCACACATTGTTGTTACAGTGCCAGACATATGAAGCAATAGCTGTGTCTATGGATACATTATCATGAATAGAGAAAGAAAAAAGAAGGGAACACAGATATATGAATGTTATCCATGTCTTGTACTTAATGACACTGTTCTGTGCAGTCTCTCTTATATCTTAACAAAATAATTATCTGCTGTAGACTGTGTACAATATACTTTTCTCCTCCAGTTCACCTTCTTTATTAGGACTCGTGGGTCAACAAAATTCACTTCATGCATTGGCATTATGAACGGGCAGGTTGTGACATTTTAGTGTTTGACGTGTTGTCAGTGACATCCTGAAAAAGACAGTATCTGGCTCCTCCAGATGGATACACACTATCACTGCATCCTGCTGAGGAAACTAGAAATAGTTTAGACTAGAATCAAAACGTGCTACTCAACATGGGTCAGTACATCACATTAACACATTATTGCTTTTAATTTACTCAGTGTACATGAGTAGACCAGTCAAAACAAAGACGGGGTTGTTCTGATGCAGTGATTTACGCAGTAGTGCTGTAATCTTTGTATTTCCCTAAAAGGTAGTGAACAGGGTTGTGCCTTCCTTCTTTTAATGTGTTTCTTTTTCTGTCCTTTCTGTGGTAATTGTTTCCCCCCTTCTCTCTGTCTAATTCCTGCCTCACATGTCTGACTTACTGCAAGAGTCAAGGACTAAAGAGGACACTCTGTTAATCCAGTCTTTCACTTGTTGTATCGAATCTGGACGCACATACGCTGACCTGACTGATATTGTACGCATCAGTGAGAGCACATTGTGTGTGTGTCTGTGTGTGTGTGTGTGTGTGTGTGTGTGTGTGTGTGTGTGTGTGTGTGTGTGTGCGCGCGTGCACATGTACAGTAAATCCACCCAACCACTGAACCATCTGTTGTCTGGAAACTTTATGTTTATTCAGCTATTGAATTACAATCACATAATATGCATTAAACACGCACACAGCTTTCCACTTTATTAAGACGGGCCTGTACCACACACATGCAGATCGATACGCACACTCAGCAGACACCTCTCACTCAAACACAAACACAGAAGGAGGAACATACAGTGTAAGACAAACAAATACTTAGCAAAAACATGTCACTAATAAATACAACAGAGTTCATAGAGAAATCATGTGGAACATGAGAGGGGAACGCATGAAAAAAGAAGACGCTGTTGTCCAAGTACAAACAAAACTACAACTTCCAGATTTACTGTCAGTGACAAACTGAGAAAGGAAGTACAGGTGGAGGCTGGCTGTGACCTGTAACGTGAGTGTGATATGACTGACTGCTTCTTGGTCTTCTAGGAGTGCCCCTTTACTTTAGAATATGTGAAGCAGTTACAGGCAGTTACACTAGAGCACAAACATATGCCTTCAGACCCACTGTCAGTCATGTGATCAGTATGTATTCAGTATAATATAAAGCACACATGTAGTCATACAAAGAGATCAATTAAAGATTCCTATTCGTGTTAGAGGTCATTTATCTGTATAAAACCTATGGTTGTTTGGTTTTAAATTAAAGAGTGTCTCTTCTATGCAGATGATGCTGTATACTGTATATGTCTTTGTCAGAGTGTTTAGCGAATGGGGGCCTTTAGGGCAGCGTCCACCTCCTCTTCAGGCAGCAGCGTGTGCCACTGGGCCACAGGACGCCTGGGATTTGCCAGCATGTCTGACCAGTGGCGCAACCCAACACCCGAGGCGCCGTAGCCGATCCAGCATTTGCCAATGGGGTCGTTGCTGCCTAGCTTGTCGTAGTCGTACACGGTGATCAGCACCTGGACTTTCTGTGTGAAGATATCGAGAGGAGAAACGGCTTTTACTCAATTCAGAAATCACCTCAAAGGTGTGTTTTCACTTATTGTTCTTTAGATGAACAAACTATAGTTCCACATCATCATCACACCTTTTCTTTCATGCTTAGTGCATTAGTGAGATCGGTGTGTGGATATCTCATAGCTTCCTCATAGAATCAAAGAGACACAGCAGCACAGTTACAGTTGGTTCAAAACTCAGCTGCACGACTGGTAACTACTACACCGGCTGCCTGAGGAGCTTAAGATTTAATTCAAGTGCTCTAAATTACTTTAAGGATGTTGCTCAATTTGGCAACACCATGAATGAAGGCTTCTCGTTGTGGCATACACAAAGTTGAAGTCCTGTCCTTCTTCTTTACTCAGGGGTATTTTAGATTATGTATTGTGTGTATTTGATATTGATGCTTCTCAACATGATTTATATTATTATATTATGTCATATTTTTGTCTTTCCTTTTATCCTATCTAAGAATCATTTTTGCATGTTTGAATTATTCACTTTTCACAACAATTATTCATATCTTACTACAACTTTTGTAACCCTGGTTTGAATTGTGCAATATTGGTAAGAATTACATTACTTAGTAGTTGTCAAGTGAAATTTGAATTTAAAAACCTTCTGGTGGTGCTAAATGAAAAATCGCCAGAGTCAGTAGGATTCTTCCTCTGAGCACCAAAAATAATTTCATAGCAATTAGTTCAGTAGTGGAGACATTTAGAAAAAGGTTTGTCTAGTTTTCACTAAACACAAAAAGTACGACTGGAAAACAAACACACGGAATTCAACCAACCTCCTGCTGTAAACAAACCTGGATCTGAGAGAAGGGGATCTCAAAGCTAAAGCTCTCATTGAAGTAAGGATTCAGAGTGTTTTGTTTGACTGACGTCTTCTTCTTTTTGATTCGCTTCCCGTTGTGCTGCAGCACCACCTTAACAAAGGGATCTGAGGCAGAGACACGAAACGTCAGACAGTACATCAAAAAGCTGCCATCCATTACCAATCTCAGTCTTTAGTGCAACCATGTGTGCTCACCTGACAGTCCTCCCACATCCATCTTCTTCAGGTTTTTGGCTTCCATGATATTAACTGTCAGCTTACCAGCTGTGGGGACGTAACGAAGGGAAATACAGATATCTCCCAGCTTTTCTTGCTGTCGGGGAAAAAATATACAAATGCTTTGATTTAAGAATGGTGAAGACTGTTAGAATCAGTCTACATATTGAGTGGATGACAAAAACTTATGTACCTCCTCTTTCTCTCCTCCACTCAGATCTTTCCATTCATGTATCGGCTGTCCGAGGTCTATGGTGTTCATGGGGATCTTGATCTCGCCAATTACATCATGTTTTCCAAAACGGTCAAAGTCAAAAACCTGTAGCACCAGAGTCTGACCACCCAACTCGGTATAAGGTATCTGCAGAGTGAGAGTATTTATATTTTTAAAGTGATGAATAGTTCAAAATGCAAAACTGGATCATTTGATCAAAACCTCCAGTAGCAAATGTATAAACCTTAAAGGTGAAGGTCTCATTGAAGACGGGACAGAGGTTTTTCCGCTGAACTTTGGTCTCAAATTTCTTCTTCTTGTCTGGCAGCATGTAAACTTTGACATATGGGTCTGATGTCCCACCCATGTCCATAGCTGGGAGGTCCTGAGCCTGGAGAATGCCGACTATCAGCTGGAAGAGGGGGAGATATGTTAAAATGTTAGAGTTAGAGGCATTGTTGGCTCAAGTTGTGAAAATGAACCAGCTTTTCAGAGTAAAGGGCACAACTATCTCAGTAAACCTTCTCCTTGAGTACAGGTGTGTGTGTGTGTGTGTGTGTGTGTACCTGGTTTTCTGTAAAGTTATAATCCAATGAGTATTCCAGTTTGCCCAAGAACTCTTTCTCTTCTTCCTCTTTCCCTTGCTCACCGTCCTGGAAGACACACAACACGGTTCGTATAGCTGACATTAATGCTCAAACACTGTGACATGTTCAACTCACTGTAACCCAACTTTAACTATGTAGAAAAGATCTACAGTGGAAACACCATGAGAAACCTGGGAGGTCCACTAGTGACCACTAGTGCTAGTGCTACTGAGTAGTTCCACATTTTGGTTTCTTTAGTTTGTGTTTGTTTGCTTTATTATTTTTAAAAATGTTCTAAGGAAATGCATTTAACATGTTGGACAGGCTTCAAGGATTCTCAAAAAGCATTAAGCTCAATAACACTGAGTGTAGATCTATACTATAGTTATGGATAAATAGACACTAGTTCTTTTATTCTCTCTTTTTACAGTTTTCAGATCTATATAAATGAGAAGGATCAAAGTAATAAGTACACTGTATGTGTGTAATGATATTAGAAACTGGCATTATAAACGTTTTTTGCAATATTTCAACTTTTTCTCACATTTTGTCATTTTACAAAAAGGATTTTTAAGTAAAAATGTGAGTAATGGAGGGTGCAGGGAAACGCCTTTCATCCCTTTTTATTATTTTAATCATGGTGCCCTGTGTCTGCTGTCTCCACTCTAAGCCATTCCTGCTCTCCACCTGGACACCAGCCAAACAGCTGTGGGTGCAGAAGCAGTGATTACAGTCACATATAAAACTCCATCTGTTGGTCTGTGGAGGCTGAAGACAGCCATGAGCGTTCTCTGACACAGGGCCCAGTTAGATCTTTTAGCCTGCACTTAAAGGAATAGTTCAACATCTTAAATGCGCACTTGCTAACAAATCGATGAGATCTATACTGCCTGAACATTAAATGTATTTTTCTAGCTCTGTATATAGACTGGAAACAGCAGTTCGGCACTTTCAGACAGATAAAGACAAACTGTTTCCTCGAAGCTACAAACTCGTGTTACTCTAAGCTATGACTTTAATGTACTCAGTCAGACTTTAATTTATACATACATGGGACAGAGCTCTTCTACCCAGCTGTTTCTCACCTTCTTCTCTTCTCCCTCCTCTCCGTCCTTGTCCTTCTTCCTGCGTCCTCGTCCTGCCGTCCTCTCGCGGGCCTTCTTGGGCTTCTTGCCCTTGTTGAAGCACTTCCTGTAGATGCAGAATCCCAGACAGGCGACGAGGGCAAGGACCACTACCACAATGGCACCCACAGCCCACATGGGCACTGGAGAAAGGATGGAGAAGAAGGAGAAGGGCAGGTTGGTGCTTTGTATAGAAAACACTGACAATACTGGGGACACTGCTTTTATTCCTGCACTGAGTTAGACTTGTGTGAGATTGCTGTCATGTACCTTATACCATCTTATTGATTTTGAACAATCAGAAGTTGGTTCCTACGTGATGAAACCAAGTTTCATTTTTGATCCCTCCACTTTGATGATGGGTTAAACATGCAGAACATGACAGAATTGACTTTTGCACTGCAGGAATGGTGAAATGCTGATGTTGGCATCCATCTCAAGGCAGCAGTGTGCTTAAGTCCAGAAAATCCTCTGTTCTCACAGAGCCATACACATGTCTGTAGATTCTTACATGTTAAAAATGTCCAGTGTCTACTAGCGAGGGAATGAGGAGTGTTATGTCCTCTTGGCTACTGTATATCTTCTTACATGAACTAGATTCTTCTCTGGCTCGTCAATATACTTGAGGATGATAAGTCAATTTAAAGAAACACAGGGTTCATCACAGGCACATTTATATATAATAGTTACAATAGTTGTGTCTACTTTGCTCCAAATGTGAGAGACTGGTGGGACTGGTGGGCAGTCTCACATTATGGGAATGAAGGTATCAGGAACCTTCGAGAAGCATAAAGTGAACAGGGAATCCATGAATCAACCTCTAACGTGCAGCTTGTGATTTGTTACAGAATGGGTTGAAGTTTTTTAAACTGATGCAGTATTGAAATGCTGACATGTTTGTTAGGTCTCGCTCTGTATAACTTGTCTTGTTTTGTGACACAGGCTGTATACAGTTTCACATGGAATGCAACTATGTTGCAAGAAATCAAGCTTTTGCTCCAAGGAAAATACTTTTCCAAAGTTCAGCTGAGATACTGAAACTTGGACATAACGTGTTACAGTGTATTAAGAAAGGATCCTCTTTCTGTTTCCCTGATTGTTGGGAATATATTCTATCAGCATATCACCTCATGTCATCCAGACTCCTTGACTTGTTCCTGCCAAAACTTAAAATATGGTTTGTTTGGATTTTTCCATGGGGTTCTACAGATTCTCCACAAGAGATCCTTAAACAACCAGACTGTGGTAAACAGCAGTCTAAATGGACAACACACCTTCTGCACAGGGACAGTTAGTGTACGTATGTGGAGCTAATGCTCAGTGGATGATCACAGACTAATTGGGGAAAAAAAGTCTGAAAGCTGTAGCATCATGACGAGAGGGTGGAGTAAAGAAATACCTGCTCTCTGCTCTTTTTTAGAAATCAAATAACTAGGTGTGTTTAAGATATAATTGGTACATTATCAGCAGGAGCACAACTACAGTGTAGCAGTAACAAAGGCCATAGTGTGTATGAACCAAGAGAGATTCTTCTCTCTTGGTTCATACATGTGCTTTGTAATACAAACTGGGTGAAATGTGGAATGGCTTGAGGCACTTAAAACATGACTATACCTGTAGATACAATCAAATCACTAATGTGAGTGTAGAGCGGTTTTTACCACCAGAAGGAAACTGTAGGAAAACACAATGGTACAAGACATAAAATGGACTTACACTTGAGTTTATGATCTGGAGGAGCAGGGCGGTCACGTGAGGAGATGAAAGAGAGAAAGACGACACATGATTGAAAATGAGAGAACAGGATGGTTTGATGCTCGTATGATATGAAATAGTTGTGATACGTTGAAATAAGTCAGTGTATGTATGGGCAGCACATGTGAACAGCACTGATGTGTGTACGTTTTACACATCTCTGTGTGTGCATACTGGGCAGGTGCGTGATCTCGTTGAAGAACTTGTTCTTCATGCTGGCAAACTGGTGGTTGGAGTGGTGGGAGGGGGGTGCGTGAGGCGGCGAGGGCTCCCTCTCCTCCTCCTCCTCCTCGGCCGCCCTGCGGAGCCGCGCCCCCGCCACGCTGACCAGTCGCATCACTGCTCTGCTAAAACAACGACAACAACAAATGGTTGTGGAAATCAGTTTTTGTGACATTTGAGTCAACACAAACAAAACATTTATTTCTCCTGCACACATTTACAGTGTAAGAGAGGTATCAGCCTTTGTCTCTGCATTTCTTCTTCTTCTGCTTCCTGTATCTACCTATTATTTTTTGATGTTGCAGGTTGTTGCTTCCTTCTTTCCTCTCTTACACACACACACACACACACACACACACATGGTCTACACATGTGAAGACACTTCACTGGTTCTGCTATTTTCTTTTGGCAGTATATATTTTGACCAGCTATAGGAAAACAGAACAATAATATTATGACTATTTTTTTCTTGCTGGTGTTGTTATAATATTTTGCATGACTGTCATCACTTTATGCTAAATGCACTATTCCAAATTTCACACTGTGACATGTGTGTGTGTCTCTCTGCACATCCCTGCACAACAATATGACCATTAGCAGGCATGTACAACACCAACACCCAGAAACAAAAGCAGCTAAATGCAATTTAAACACAATCCAACTCATTACTTACTTTTCCTGCTGAGCAATGTTAATATATAATCTATTGCTTTGTGTCCTAATACACAAACCATCATAACACAATGGGAAAAAAATGAACTACAAGTATTCATTCTTGCTCTTTTACTCTGATTTTTTGGGTTCATTTGGCTTTTACTTTTTAAAGGGAGATATGTAAGTTTAGTAGAGTCAGATATTGGGGTTAAACGTGCAAATAAAAAAATGGTTCTACCTTCTGCCAAACACCTGTGGCCCTGAAATGAGGCGAAAAAATAAGAAAAAAAATCAGTTTCTTGTAACTTTTTTGCCCTGTAAGGAGTTCAACCTGTCAGTGTGCACTCACATGCACGTATGACATTTAAACACATGCTCACACAGGCCCCGCCCACACGAGACGTCCCTCTGTCCCTGCACAGCAGTCTAACGAGATTAATTGCCAAAGGTAATCCAAAAATCCCTCGGCTTAAACAAATTAAGGACAGTTTGCCACTCTGGGTCTCCTCCCCTTTCTCCTCCCACCCAACCATCATCTCCCCTTCACTCCTCCCCTCGTCGTCTCTCTTATCTCCATCTATGGTCTCCCTCTGTCTGTCGTTTATCCTTCCTCCTGACAGATGATACAGAGACACACACACCATATTTTCATAATGAGATCTGATTTAGTCTGTGTGTTGATCCTCACAGCCCTTTTATTGCATAAACCCAGGCTTAGAGAGGGAGACCTCAGTGTGTACTGTAGCTAAATAGACAGATGGACAGGTAGATAGCACTCATTAAATCATATAGAAATATTTCTGACTCCTCATCATGGTGTAGTATGTGGGGAATATTAAGTTACTTCCTCTGTCTCTGACCTCTGATTGTGTGAAGAGCATTAGAGGAGGTTTTTCTCCACCTTCTGGAGGAGAGTTAGACATGAAGCCAGGTACCACTCTCGTATCTGCCAGCTGGTTAGCTTAGCTTAGCACACAGAGTGAAATCAGGTAGAAGCAGTTAGGCTGGTTCTCTCCAAAACAATAATAATAATAATAATGCAAAATACATTTCTTTGTCAAGTACAGTAACATCCTGCTTCCCTGGTTCAGAGTCAGGAATCAGTCATATAATATGATATGCCATATAATAAAGTGTTATTTTAACAATTTAGATACACTGTGCTGGTCCTAAATGGCTGTCACTGCCCAAATCCACTGACTTCATTCACGTCAGTTGACACTATGTTGACACATTTGCTTAGTTTAATGGTTTAATGGTTTCAGTAGATTCTGAAAGCCAATACAGATATTTCTTTGACTTAAGTAATAGTTTTGTATTTGCATTTAGAAAATAAGCATTAACCGCATTTCTGGAAAACATTTTCATATCAGGCATTAGGTAATGTTTTTCAGTCCTTGTCTTCCGATAATGACTTCTGTGATCACTGAATTGTGTTTCTGTCAGAGCCCTGTATGTCACATAATTACATTTTAACTGGAATTTAAAACACCCCAAACGTAGATGGTAACCACAGCTGGTATCTGGGTCACAGCACATTTAGGCCCCACCGCTGTCAGAAACCTGAGAAGGTTTCTTATATACAAGTTTATTTAGAGTCTGTCCATGCTGATCATGCTGCTGATTATGTAAATATATAATTATACTGAAGAACAACTAGGTGGGGCTAAACAGAACATCCTCTAACAGCATATTAACAAAACTGACATATTAAGAAAAACTCACAAACCATGAAAAGTGAGTCACTGTGTGGCAAGGATCCACCTACGCTCTCAATCTAATGGCACAAAAGATGACACACTAAAAGCATCCATAGCGTAAGATTTGTGAGTGAGTTACAAATGGCTGGTAGATAAAAGTAACATTTCTAAATAGAAAACACCAAACTATCCTCTGCAAACCCAAACGTCAACTTCAGGAGAGTGAAGCAAATAATAATTTACTGACAGAAGCTGAAGAAAAGTAGGTGATAATAAGAATTTAGCATTTATGGTGTGGCTGTTTTTAATTTATCTGACAATATTTGACCTGGCTAGTTTTTGTAAATTTGGAGTCTTTAAAGTTTTCTATAAAAAGCCTCTCTGTGCATTTATAATATTTTATAATAAGTGCAGACCAGAGTCGAACGTCACTGTTGTTGAGTTGTACTGCAGGTGATTTCACGTGAACACAGGAACTATAAATAGACGTGCATTAGCCTCCTGTAATCCACTTAACCTAATCTTCACCGCTTTTGGAAAACATCCTCCACTATGTGGAAAATCGAATGTTTCTCTCATGGAAGAACTTTCTCAGTGACATTTGTTAATTAAAAAATACCTAACAGCAAAAACATGAGCACTAAAGTTTAAAATCCAATGAAGTAATGTAAACCTTTGCTGTGACCACACCTGCTGTTTACCGCACAGTTAAAATTCTCTAACACGGTTATAGACAAAGTCAGAGGAAATAACTGCAGCACAAGTGAGACATTAATGGATCTACATGATCTTTGACCAAGTCATTTTCAAGGAACCAAGCTAAAATCAAGTACATTTAAATCAGCAAAAGCTCTTTCCATTTGTTGTAAATGAATGAAGTTAAATCTTTGAACCACCACCTGGCTCAAGTCAAACCCCATAAAGTAACACAGACTCATAACAGCATCTCCACTAACTCACCCTGTGTGCTGTCAGTTCCTCTGGGTTCTTTGGCTTCTGCTAGTACATCCAAATGTTGTCTAGATAAATTCACCACTACTGACTGAAGAGAAGTCATTGTGCACAGCTCGCTCTCTCACTGTCTCTCCCCCCTCCCCCCTTTGTTAATCTCCACAATATCCCTCGCTGCCAGTGACTTACTGTCCACCTGCACTCTAACACTGACATTAACATGTATTTATTGTATAACTTTAGGATTTAGATCAATTCAGTGTTACTATGTTGAACAAGTGAATCAGATACAAATCAAGGCATCTTTCACTGGAGAAAGTGCAGCTGCTTTACACGACAGACATCAGTGATCAACTCAACGGATCTCAGCTGGTGTCCACATTTTTAATGCTGGGGCTCTAATTACTGACTTTTTTACTATCGTTAATTCTAAAACCTTGTAATAGGAAGGGCAGCTGCAGGATGGTCACATCAGTTCTGGAGGCGGCTTTAATAATTGTCATTGTGAGGGAAAGCCACACATAGAGGTTGCTGAAGAAGAATGAGCGAGAGACTACTGAGCTGAATGAGCTGTCGGTCAGTGATCTCCACATAGAGCAGGCAGCACGGGGGCCATGACTGACATGCTTGAACACACAGCTTGCAGTGTGGGGCTGTGTAGCTACAGAGCACTCAGAGTGCCCATGCTGACCCCTGGTGTTGAGATTACGGCTGATCAATGAATGATGGGACATTACAGCACTTTTGTATTTCTTTTATTGTGCTTTGCAGCATTAGAAATGTCATTCATCAGTGATTTGAGCTTCCTCTATACTCACACTCAGCTTTCATTTATCTAATTCAAAGCAAACGGGTGGCGTTCAGGGAACTTTTGTCACATCACATTCTGTCTCCACCTCTGTGCAGTGGTATTGGGATCACATTGATGTTCACTACAGTGTGTGTGTGTGTCACTGATGATGAGAGAACATGCATGTTTTAATCCCAGATATTTACATCTCATGAGGAAGGGCAGCTCACTCCTATCACTGTGCGTCAAGAAAGAGACATTTGGTTCATACACTCACATGTGCCGACTGTACGTTTGTTGTCTGGTACACCAGCTTCAACACAAGGCGGATCCTTAATTAAAATGGCAACTGTTTCACACAAACCAAGTTTGCTTTGAAAACTGTTTTCATTGGATCATATATTTATAGAATACGCATGATATCAGAGGAAGACACCGTTTAGTACTTGATTTACTTTTGTGTCATGTTTTTGTTCCCCAGTGTTTCATCATTTTGGTAACTTAAGTGCTTCTTCAACTTCTTCAGTACAGCATTTAAACTTTCTGCTACCTCAAACTTTATTGATGTGTTTTACACGTTTTCATCAGTTATTTTGTGTCTGTAAAAATGTGGTTTAAATAGTCAGCAATCATGACCTGCTGTATAAAACATCCACAGT
This sequence comes from Ctenopoma multispine, assembly GCA_034779795.1. Taxonomy (NCBI): domain Eukaryota; kingdom Metazoa; phylum Chordata; class Actinopteri; order Anabantiformes; family Anabantidae; genus Ctenopoma; species Ctenopoma multispine. The sequence goes on from JAUYWH010000026.1 coordinate 3,044,523, forward strand.
AAATACTGACAGGTAACAGATACAGCTCAGAATGTTTATTCTCATCAACACGTCAGAAACAGTCACAATGGTTGTTTGAGTCAAAAAGACAACAGTCACTTTTGAAATCGATCCAACGTATGACATGAAATAACCAACACCACATAGAAGAAAGCAGCTGTGTGTCACTGACATCAGGCTCCATCTTGGGTTTTTCTGTTTAGCTCTTGCCACCATCCAGGGTGTGCTTGTCAAACA
>JAUYWH010000026.1:3067922-3107389 GCA_034779795.1 Ctenopoma multispine
GAAAGAAGTCCAGTTGCCATGACTCAATCCTCAGACTACTTTACCTGGATGACTGAGAATCTTCACAGACATTTTTCCTGACTAAGTTTTCCTAAGCTTTATCTTCCTAGCTATAGCATTGTTTATAAATTGCCAAAAAATGAATGACTGAGGTATTACACAGAACACATAAATTAACTGTAAAGTTTGTACCAAACATAGCAGCAGCTCATCCAATAGCTACTTGTTAAGACATTTCAATTAAGATCACAGATGTGAACTTTATGTAGTGGCTGCACTAGACGAAAAGACACTTCACAAGACGACATGAGGAAACTATCAATTTACATAGATACAAGGTATTTTAAATTTGACTTAATTAGGAGACATGCTGCTAGCAAGGGTAAAAAACAAATCAAATACTAAATTCATTAAGTTGTCTATATTTTTTTTATTCTCTGGAAAGACTGAGATATTGTTTAAATGAACTTGGACATGGAAACAAAACTAGATTTCAATAGAAATGTATACATCACAGAATAATAAGTGCACTTCCATGACTAAAATACAGTAATGAAGATACAGTATAGTACATTTGTTGGGACCTGACTGATCAGCTGGTGCTTTGTAAGGCAGTTATGTCTATTCAACACCAACATTAACACTGAACTTCTCCTAATAGTTAGTTTTACCCTTGCAGCCTTTAGTTTTAAGACCTCTAGGAATTATTTAACAAAATTTAACCCAGAGCTCGGAAATCTCACACATGCCATTAGCCTCAAATTAGATGTGTTAATAGATTATAATAAATCTCACTCAATCATAACGTGCTAAATAAACCCTTTGACCTGATGCCTTTACCATTATCTAAATTATATAAAGAAGGGATTTCCTTTCATCTGACAGGATACCAGTCTGACCCTACTTGGTATCTTGATGAAATAAGGTTTTCTACAGTCTAAAAAGTCTGAAAATGCTCGATGTTAAGACAACATAATTGTCCCAACACAATGAAAGTGTAAGTCATGGACTAAAGTTTGACTCACTAGCTTGCTACCTTGCCCACTTGCTTTGTTAGTAGAGTGGACGTAACCTAATCTTTGTTGCATAGTGAAGAGGTAGCGTATCATTTTTAAGTTGGTTTATGAACTTACAGCTCCATTCCTGATGAGCACATCCACTCTGTAGCACTGCTTCACTGTGAGGGAGTCTTTGCTGGATGCTGGCAGAGTTCATTTTTATATCTATTTATCATACATCCCTGTTTTTATACTAAATCATTTGGAAACAGTAACCAAGGAGGGTGGGGTTTAACAAACAGTTAATTACAATGTCTTGCTCACTGTTCATTTCACTGATATTATATGATCAATTGTTAATCGTTCCTTTTAAATCTACAGCCTGCAGGTCACAGTTGAACTCCTCAGACCATCACGCTTCCTTCCTCCATCTTTCTTGACACCTTCATGGTCCATCGCCTCTCCCGCCGTCTTCTTATGCAGTAGGAATCCAGATACTCTTCCACTGGACAGCATTTCTCCACAACTCCTCCAGGAGCGAGGGGTGAGACTGAGTCCAGTCCTTTCTCTCCTCATCCTTTTGGCAGAACAGGCACAGGGTTTTCAGCGGGCTTGTGCAGGTGTACTGGAGGTACTGACAGCCCTACAGCAGGAAAACAGAGCAGGAACGACGTTTGGTAGGTGTCATACTGCAACTATGCTTAATTTGAAAGTCAGGACTTTTTTACTTTGGGCTCATGTTTCTAGGTGGGGGAGCCGTGCCCCCAGCATGTCTTTAGGTTCAGTCCTCACCTCAGCACTGCCCCAGTACCAGATGGCTTTGATGACACTGTGATTAGCAAGCGCCACTGTCAGCTCGTCTCTACTTCCTGAAATGACATTTACCAGACCTGCTGGCAGATCAGAAGCCTGGAGCACCTGAAGAAGAGGAGGGAGGAGAGGATTATAAGATAAAACCAGTGTTTACAGATACACAGACAGCTGTACATAAGTCCTTTAAGTGTCAGTAATCACATGTCTGATGCTGCTGCTTTGAACTATAGGACTAAAACGTTCTCGTAGTGAATAGAAAGAAAAAAAAGAAGAATTTTGTTTTTTATTTCTGTTACTTCTGCCATCATTTACATTGTGTTAGTTACTATCCTGCCTCCTAAATGCTTTTATTGTGACAGATTTAGTTCCAGATGTCTTCACACACACCTGGATGAATAACAAGGCTGGCAGTGGATACTTCTGACTGGGGACCATGACGACGGCATTACCAGTTGCGACTGCTGCTCCAAGAAGCGTTACCATGGAAAGGAGGGGATTCTCATCAGGGAGGACAACCCCCACGACTCCCAGGGCTTCAGGGACCGACAGAGCAGAGCCAGACTGTGGCATAGGCTGAAGAGAGGGACACAACATGATGTAAATGCATTTTGGAGATGCTGCCAGGGTTTGACAATCACCTCATTTGTTCTTTTATTTTATTTATTTTACATCATATAAAACTCCTCACCAGAGTTCCTCCTTGGATTTTGTCACAGTAAGCTGCCCATTCACTGAGCCTCGTGATGCTAAGCTCCACCTCTTTCTGAGCCTCATCCACTGAGAGACCGGTCTGGATGTTGATTGATGCAGCTATGTTGCGTCCCTTTGCTTCCAAGCCTTTTGCCAGAGAGTAGAGGGACTGAGCGCGTGCAAATCGACTCTTTTTCATCCAGCTGGAGGAGTAGAAATAAAGTAGTTATGAACTAGAAATGTTAATATCTGTGTGTGTTTATGACATTACAGTATAACAATAAATGAATAAAGAATAAATGTCCAGCAGGGAAATCATGGTGAGCATGTGCTGTGGTTTCACTGCATGTGGGAACAAGTAAAGCTGTGTTTACCGAATTTCAGTGTATCCGTCTCTGTTGATACACAGCAAACCTGTCTCGTTGTAATCAGCTAAGTCAAGTTAGACTTTGACTGGTGCTAAATACACACAGCCCACTGGATTGTGAAACACCTTCCTACATGTGTGTCTTCGTAACAGCCAGTATGAATGTCTTTTATGGAGGCCAAACAACACCTCTAAACATTTTATGGTTGTGTTTGTTATTAAATGTAGTTACATGTTAACTAAGATAAAGAGACTTAAGATAAAAAGTGTTTCAACCTGACCCAATTTACACAATTGTGCAACATAAAATAAAAAAAACAGGATTAAAGTGTGGGACAAAAGCAGAATTTCAAATTCTTGTTTATTTAACAGTGGGACTGTTGGGTTTTCTACATTAATTTGTATATATTATATAATTTGTAAGGTCTTAAACCTTACACTGTAAAGTGCCCTGAGATGACCTGTGTTGTGAATTGGCGCTATATAAATAAAGTTGAATTGAATTGAATTGAATTGTTTACATACTTTTGTTGACGGTCACTTCTATGTCTAGTAAAACGTCTACTGGCTGCCTATCAGATGAAGTGCATATGTACTTTGCTCTATAGTGAAGCAGCTGATAACACAAAAAGAGAAGCTGGGAATTTATACACGAACACTGTTTTGTGCTATGTTGTCACTTTTATGTGCTGCCATTACTTTGAACCTACTTACCCAACTCTCACTTACATAACCAGTACAGAACATAGATTCACCTTCAGCTAGTCTAGACATCGCCCTTCTTTTTGAACTGTCACTTCCCTGCACTGACATGTATATTCTACATTACTGTGACCTGTGGTAATGCAGGAGCTCATTCAGTGTGAGGCTTTGGACGTAAAATATTAATCATGGTGTCAATGGTCACACTGACGGAGTATTCCTGTCATATTTATCATATAATACTTGAAATTGAATTCAGGTTTCACCAAATATTATTTAAGGAAATCCAAGCTTAGTAGATTATTAGAATATTTCCTCATTTCAGGTCCCCTTACTGTATGTACGGACTGCATACATGATATCTTTATCTCCACTGGATTCAGAATAGAGGCTCTGTCCTTCATTTACACCATAAAACATGATGCAACAGTATAGTTCTTCTCTACAGGAATTTGTGGACACGTGTCCTCCTGTTTAGAGTTTGCAAACACAACATTTGCGTTTGTTTGTATTTGTCTTGACTTGGCTTGCAAACGTGTGTGTTTTTGTATTTTCGTGAGGCAAAGTTCTCACCCAGGCTGGACTTTGATAGCTGCCTCCACAGCATTGCGGACGTCTTTTCGGCCTCCCTCTGGACAATAGGCTAATACACTGTCGCCCCCAGGTGCCTGCACTGGCAGACTGCAGCCAGACACTGATTTACATGCTTTACCGGCCACAAACTGCAAGTAGGACTTTGGTGCACTAAGGGGAGAGCATAGTAAGCATATATTTTAATGTGCTTATACTGTGTATGCAGCTGTGATGCCTTGTGACGCCTTGAAAGCATTAAAAAAAGCACCTTGCTGGGTCTGAATCATCAGGAATGATAACCGAGGATGCTCCTGTTCCAAATGTTGTGTAGTCCATAGTAAAAGGAGAGGAACGAGTCAGAGGAGCACAGAAAGAAGAGGTCGGACGTAGAAACTGGTACAGACCCTGGCAGAAAGAAGCAACAACATCAACAATATTCTTGTGCCTACTGTTAATTAAGACACTATTATATTGGATCATTGTCATAGCTGGTGTAGTACAAAGTTAATTCATTTAATTTAATAAAGGAGCTACACATGCTATAATGTCAAAACCCACCTCCTGTCCTCCATCAGTGGAGGTGCCGCTATCTTTGTGACCAGAGACCGGCAGGCAGGGGTCCCACACAGAGTGGGAATTTACCCACACAGTGCCAACAGACAGACTAGAGGAAAAAGAGAAAAATAACAACATAGAGTTAGAGACACGTAATTAAGACGGCACAGGGGGACAGGAACGGTTCACCAACGTAAACGTTTACAAGTGCAAAAGTAAGACGTTATTTGCAGAGACAGACAAAAACAGATGCCACAACAAGGAAAAATAAATGAAACATGGGACTGAAAAAAAGACAAATACAACAAGAAAAAAAGTAAATGATGTATGGTGTACTTGTTAGCTGTCTCCAGAGCCAGGGTGAGGTCTTCAGTCCAGATGGAGGCTGCCTGGCCATGAGGACTGTGGTTCCCTGTGTAAAACACAGTTACTGTGGTTCAAGTTGAAATTCACTATTAAAACATGAAGTGCAACATTCATCTGAAATTGATTTTGAAAGTAAAAATCAGCACAGACGACACTACAGGCTCATATGTTAGGTTTTCCTACTGCATCTCAGTCACCTGTGAAAATGAATTAAGGATACAGAGCAATAACATCACTGGATCCTCGGTCACTCACAGACAGATTAATAAACCCTGAAAATAAACTTTCATTCACTCGCCCATCTGTACCCACAGATGCCTCCTTACCCAGGGTCACTGCCTCCGTGTAGCTTCTGAAGGTCATGACAGGCAGCAGCGGCCCGGGAGAGGGGGTGACCACACATGGAGAGGCGGGGGCAGTCCCGCAGATTACTGTGGGAGGGTACAGTGCACCTGAAGGAGGGGCACTGCAGGACTGAATCAACTGTGGAGAGACAGAGAGGAAAGAAATTATTCAGTAAGTAAGCAAATCAAACACCCACAGCTTAGAGAAACTGTTTATAATGTGAAGAGATGCTCGTTTTTCTTTCTGTCTCAACACTTTGGATATCTCTACTGGTCAGTAACAGTCAGAAATATGAAACCAGCACTGTTGTAAAGCCTTAATGGACATTTTCACCCTTCCTGATTTCACATATCAGTTATGTGAAAGTTACCCTGTAACTAAATGTAGCAAAAGATTAACAACTTTACTAAACATCCATCAGTAATAGTGTCAGCTCTGAAGAAGGCTGATAGCTAACGATACTAAACATCTAATTAGTATAGTGTTTAAGTAGCTTAATAGAGGACAAAGATAATAAGTTTTTGCAACATTCCTTGAATGAAATTAAAGTTAAAAGTTACTGGTTATCATCATCCATCAGTTTCAAATATTAAACATAACATGTATTTTTTATAAATTTTAAGGAAAAACTTGTTTGTGAAAATTGGATAAGACTAAAATGAAGTCATTATCAGTGTGTCTGCCACTGTGTGGGTGTTTCTGACCGACCGTAGCCCCCTGCTGCTGAGCCTCCTGTACTGCAGTGTCAACCAGGACCCTGTCGCCGTCACTGCGCAGCCCCACACACTTCAACTGTCCCATACGCTGCTTGAGACGGGCAACAACACTCTCCAACACACTCTCCTGCACACACAACACCCAGTGGGCCTGAAGGGAGAGGAAAATTAAGGATTATTCAATATTCTCTCTAATGTGACACCACACATGCTTATACAACATTTTTTTATGTGAATCACCTCTTTCTTCTTTTTGAAGGCAGCGTCCATCACTTCATCCACAGCACTGTCAATGTCAGCTGAGTCAAAGATGATGAAAGGACGCGTGGCACCGATGCACGGCGAAACAGAGACAGGGACGCCCATCCCTGCTGTGGCCTTACACAGCATCACGCCATCCTTAAAGAGAAGAGATAACTGTTGTATTGATTTGGTACATTTATAAACGGAAGACTACGTTTCTCTCACACACACCTGCTTATTGCCGCTGTAGGTGACGTAGCTGATGCTCGGGTTCTGCGCCACTTTGGCACCCAGAGACACGTCATTTCCTGTTAAAACATTAAGAGCTCCAGCAGGAATTCCTGCTGCCATAAAAAGCTGTGCCAGTAGGAGCGCTGGAGGCGCGGTGCACTGACCGGGGACAATGATGACAGAGTTACCTAGAAGGAGGCAGGACTCCGTTATAATGTACAACTGTTTTGAAACAATAATAAACTAAAAACTGACTTTTTAAAAAAATCATTTTCAAGCGTTCATTTCGATTCTCAAATATGAGAATGTGCTGCTGTCTTAAATTATTATAAAAACAAGATATCTGACTGCATCAAGCTCAGTTCTAAGGAATGGAAAGGAGTGTCATGTGTGCTGGTTAGATTATAATAGTTATCATAGTACAATACAATAATTATCATTTTACACAGCGGTAAAATCCAATATATTGAGAAAACTTAAGAACACACCACCATATGCATATAATCCGAATTAAAAGAAAAAACACAACACTGCCATCTAGCAGTTTGGAGTTTAAACACAATATACAATAAAGACCCAGTTATTAACTAAAAATGAATTTACTGCATGACCGTCAGAGTCACACAGCGCCACTGTCAGTGACTGAAAATGAAACATGGGTCAAACTGAAATAAGCCAGTAGTTCAACAATAACCCTTTTGTAATTATGTCAGAGAGTGATTTACACTCTGAGTAATCTAAAAAGCCTGAGTTTGGAAATACTCTGGACTTTGATGAATAGAAAGCCAAAACTCTGAAGCTCTGTAAACAAGCTAAAGTTGTGTTAGCTTAGTGTTAGCCTCGAAAATATGCTATGGCTGGTTTCATGGAAAAGATGTTGTTGCTTGACATTTATCATGTAGCTTGCTGGCAACCTTAGACATCTGTTCTATATACTATAACCTGATTATTAACAGGTAATTATCTCTCTCTTTGTATCGGTTTGGGTATAATACTTAAAAATGAATATCTGATTATCATTTTTCAACTTTGACATTTGTACTTCCCTTTATATGTGACTGTTCTGAATGTGTGTATTTCTTACCCATGGCCATTGCTGGTAGGACTTTGAGGACAAGGGAATAAAGAGAGCAGTCATCAGAGGCGACCACTGCCACCACACCTGGAAAACAACAAAATAAATCTAACTAAATTTAAAAAAAACTAAAAAACATCAAAACTGAATTGTACAACTAAAATGCTTCTTAGTAACACACTGTGGCTCTCTCACCCAGTGGTGTCCAGTTAGTGATGAGGGCGTCTCTCAGTTGAGACCAGCTACTGTAGTACTGCAGCAGTCTGACCAGTGTGGAGGACGAGCAGGAGGCCTCACACAGCTCACACAGCTCTGACAAGCACTTACCGTGCAGCCCGAGGACACTCACCAACCTGTTGGCAAATACAGACATCGTGAGAGTGGAGAAGCACTGACTGCCGGCTAAAACCTGCAAAACATGCAAAGGCACTGATATGATCATGTACTGTCTACAGCAGTTAAAAAAGTAAGTGTTGAGCTTTTATTATGGTGAATCAGTCGTACTTGAGCAGCACTTGTGCCCTCTGATAGCAGGTCCGGCTGCTCCAGGCCTTAAACCCGTCGATAGCAGAGGAGGCACACTGGGAGATGTCCTCCTCCACAGCACACACTATGCTACACACATTACCACCTGCAGAACAGAGGAGTGAAATGATATATGTGTGTACTCTGCTTTGCGTCAGCTGCCCATGCACGCCAACCTCAGGCTGCTCTTACCTTTAGAATAACCCAGGGAGCGACTCTCTCTGTCTGCTGGACGGACAAACTTGCCATTGATGAACAGACCCAAAGCTCGGGAATGATGCTCCAGCCAGGCCTGACGAAGAAGAAAGTTACACTATTCAAGTTCAACCATCTCTCATTGCAATTTCACCACAATAAAAAAGAAACAAAAGGGAAAACAACAAACTGTAGAGGTGAAGAAAACTCAGTCTACTCTGCATTCAAATGTAACAATGCAGAAAAAGTTCGTTAAAGAAACTACACTAAATAAAATATCTTGTCATAATGACTTTAAATAGGAAATATATGACACTTTAATGCACATGAGCAATACCCAAAGTCACATATTAGTGGTCAGGAAGACACCACCTCCTCTGGACAGTGACTTGGCAGCATGTCAACTATTTACAGACAGACCAAAGTACAGAGCTGAAATCCTCTCTGAACCACCAAGCTCATCTCCAGCTAGCAAAGCTGCTTTGATCTACTCTGAAGTCTCAGTTATTTTCACAGTCAACAGTAATATTCAGTGGTGGTCAGCTATTTTGCTAAAGACTTTTGAACAGTAGTGAAGTATTAGTATTTTTTTTTTAAGATAGTCACTTGTTTTTTACCTCATAAGTAAAGTGACAATAATAAGGTAAGTCACAGGGTAATGAAATGGAGGGAATCCTACATTTCTCACAATGCAACTCAATACCATCCTTCACTTGACCCTCCCTGTCACAGTTTGAAAGCTATGGTGTCTGTATAAAAAAAAAGTCTCCAAGCCTTTATAACATTATCAGAAATCTCATTTGAAGAGACAAATGTTTGATTACACAACTGCCAGAGGAAACACCTTTCATGACCAAGTTTGCTGGCCCTTAGACTTTAGAGGTCCTGGAGCTGTCTCACAGAAAGCAGACTTACTAATTTACAAAATATAGGGACCATACACGTTTCACAGCTAGCTTCTAGTCTAAAATCACGTTTTGTCTTGTGAGTTACGTTAAACTAAACATGTAATTAACTTCACATGGGTCACATGGGATGGTAACAAGCTAACACTGGTGAGCAATACAACATGCTAGTATGCTAGTATGGTATGCTAACCATAACCACTGCATGTCTTTCACTGTAACGTTGGGGACTTTACCTGTGCTGTGGTGGTGCTAGACGTCGGTGCTGGTCCTTGATCCATGCTTTGAAAAATTTCGTACACAGTCTTGTTTCCAGCCATAACACTTACAAATCAGTGAAGATACAAATATCCCTTCAGCCTGTGTTCGTTTCCTGTGTTCAGGTAGAAAAATCTCTAACTTGAAGTTTGTAGGATGGTGCCTAAAAGAAGGTAAAGAGAAAAGGGTTGAATGGAAGCGCTTGTGTTCTCTCTACACGTCAAATGCAGCGTGCTAGTTTCCCTCCCACTGAAACACATGACCTGCACTGCTCAAATGAAGAATGTGTACAGAGCCACTTGAACTAGCTACTTCTGCTGTTGTGTTCCGATACGCTAAATTTAACCAAACAACGTAATGGCTGTGATTTTCATAAACTGCCGACAGCAATTGTATATCTATTTTTAAAATTTACATTAAACACATAGTGGGTTTCAGCAGTTTGTACTGTATCACCTGATAATTTTTAGAAACAAATTTATATCATAAAAAGTAATGAATTGTAGATTTAAACGGGGATAATTCTAGGTCCTTATTATACTGAGTCCAAATGCGATTAAATATGGTTTTAAACCTATTCAATCAATCCTAGCGGTGTTTACCACACGGAAGACTTTTGTCGACGTACCACAGGAACCAACGAGCTTGCGCCGTCCTGTCAAGGAAGTGCGGAGAAACTGGTGCGCTTTTTTCAGTTGAGTTCACCCATGTCAAAAGCTGGCGAGTTGCTGCTTTTATTATTTATACAGCCTGAGATAACATTTTCCCAAAGTACGGGGTCATAATCTACCAGAGGCTACACGTCCCGTCTTTGAAAATGCCCCGGAGAAAGGTAGGACAATTGTTTTGCTGCAGTCAGCCGTTAGAGCAGACTGCAGGTCGTACAACATAACGTCATAGCTAATGTTAGCCAACGTAAAGGTAAATATCAAGCTGCGTGTAAAAGACCGGGGATCGCGTACGAGCTGAAATGTGATTATATCATTTATATCAACAGCTGTATGTGTGTGTTTAAGCAGTGTTGATAGAACCACACAAGTGAGCTGCCGTTTTGTTTTGTTGCTAAAAGCTAATCTAGCCAATGTAATGCTGAGTTGCAATAATTTGTTTTTTATAAGTGTTTCTTCTTAAGAAGACAATCAGGAAGACCTAGAAAACTGGAGCCGAGCGACAGTTGGTTAGATTTCTATCGACTTGTTGAGAGCATGGGACGCTGACCTCCGTTAATGTCCAAAACGGCAGCTTTAACTGTTGAAAATGGAACAAGATGTAACGTTACTTTGGGTGCGAGGATGAACCGAAGCGGCCGTACCAAAACAAGGCTGTGATTGGACAGAATCGGGGCGAGTGTGGCGTTCATTCGTCCAACTCTCTGAAACCCCGCCCTCTCTGCACTGTTATTGGTCGTATGCAAATCTGTACTCAGCGTCTTGTTGTGATATTGTCAAATACGTTTACCTTAATGTGAGCTAGTGGTTTATGAGAGTCATAGGCTAGTGTTGTCTTGCCCCAGTTATTTTTCACTTATATATTGTTTGTTTTTTACTTATCAATAGTGTAAACATGTATTTCATGTTTATTATTAGTAAAATTATATATATTGTTATAATTATTATTATCATATAATTTCCACATATTACATAGTGCACACAAGGTAATCAACATTAATGTATATGTTTATGTGCTATAATATCAGATTTTGTATTTATATAGCGTTACATTTTTATTTATGTGTAAGCATTTTATTTTTTTTCTCTGCTTTGTTTTTATCATTTTAGTATGTTTATCAGAACTGACATTAACCTCTGCTGTAACCACCAATTTAAAAAAATCTAATTATAAGTGTGATCTTATTTTTAAATGTTATTTCTTGAATTGGCCTTCACCTCAAACAAAAACTAGGATCTAAAATAGTAAAGAGATACGAGGAACTAAATAAAATTAAGCTGTTATTATTTCGACATTTAAGAAAGGAGAGAATATTGGATCACCATATGATTCGCTATCATACCATACCATATCATCATATGGGCTATTATTCGAGGTGATGGACGAGACCCCCAATATTTCTGAAATGTTGACTAGCGTTTAAGGGCCCCTTTACCCCCCGTGTACCCCACCCCCACCCAGCCGGATTTTGGTCTCTAGTGGTTTAGGATGAGCCCCTCACTGTGTGGTAGACCACTCGACACCGGCAGTTTCAGGAACCAGAAACTATGCTGCGAAATATGTTTACGGGACACTTCATGAGTTTGTTGGTTTTACTGAGGTGTTGGCGCCGTTAGTATTAGTGTTCTAGACAAATTGGTTAGCACGCTGCAACCTAGGAATTCACACGAAAGGTTCAATTAACCTTTGTGAATTAATTGGTTTGGTACAATAGATGCTGTTTTCGTTCCTGTGTGTGTGTTCACGGCGATGTCGATTAGATTTAGCCTAGATTTGAGTAGGCTGTGTGTTGACAAGTGCACCGTGATAATACGGGGTGCAGAGCCGGGGGAGATGTCGGGGAAAGGGGTTAAGGCTATTCCTCCAGCATGGGATCTTTGTTAGATTTTCCGCTGGTAATAAATACACACATCTACATTAAGCCAACTTTACAGATTGTTCAGACTGATCACGAGTTGTAGTCCATACCTTTGGTTCAGTCACGCAGGTCGCTGATAGCTGTTGTTGTTTCTAGAGAACCGCAGGGAGCAGCTCGGACGGGACGGAGGACTCGGATTTTTCCGCCGACCTCGAGCACGCCGAAGTTCCCGAGAGCGCGCACAGGCGCAGCAGCACGCGCTTGACCCGCGCGTCACTGCGCCTCAGCCAGAGCTCACAAGGTAAATGCTAAGTCAAATGTTTCAAAACTAATCCGATGTAGGAAGTGCAAAAATTCACATACATGAATTGGACTTAGTGTGTATCTTACATTGGCAGGTTTGGGGTAAATATTAGAAAATGTGTGTAATAGACTGGAAGGGAAACAAGCTTAGCATCAGTAGGCTACTTGCTAGCAACAGGTCTTTATGGATTGGTAGATCGTTCTTGAGCATGTACATACATATGTTGACGTAATAATAGGTTGGTGCTTACTTGAATATATAAAATTTCCATTTTTCTCAAACCAGTTTATGAGAATGACTTTTTTATGGTTTAAAAAAAAATTGAATCTCATTCAGTACTGTGTAGAAGCCTCTTTGGTTGCAATTTCAGCTTTGAATCAGCTTGGGTAATTAAAAGTAAAAGCTTCTCACACCATGTTGGCAGTTTAACCCATGCTTCCTGACAGATCGTCTCAAGCTCCACCAGCCTGGATGGTAAGCGTCTGTGAACAGCCATCTTCATGTCTCTCCACAGGTGTTCTATGAGGTTCAAGCAGTTACAGCCAGCTGCCATTTTCAGGTCTCTGAGTTGAGTCTAGGCTTTGGCTGGTTCTCTCAAGGACAGTCAGAGACTTGTCCTGAAGCCATTCCAGTGTTATCTGTATGCTTTGGGGTATTGTCATGCTGAAAGGTGAACTGTTCCCTAGATTTGTGTTGCATGCACTCTAGAGCTCGTTTTCCTTAAAGAGTTCTCTTCATTTGCCTACATGCATCCGTATTTCAATTCTTTACTGTCTCCCTGTGTCTATTACTGACAAGCCCCCAAATAATTAAGTCAGAAGTACAATTTTGTGCCTTTTTTCTTCCTATAGGTACAATAAGGTACAAATAGGTACAATATTTATGAAATCTATTTTGTTCCTCATCTTCACTTGTAGTGAACACCAATGGTTACTTATTAATCAAACATATTTTATCCCATTTTAGTTATTATTGTTTATGTTGTTTATTGAAGAAAAAGCTTTCACTCAAAAACCACAGAGAGACTTTAAACTCCCATTTAAACAGAGTAACAGTAGCTATTATATGTGTGCATCCATAAAGCATGAATAGATTCAGACAACCTGACCTCCCCCCACCGCTGGCACACAAACCCCCCACCCCCTGTGTGACCTCTTTCTGCTGTGGCTGCCAGACAGGATTTATAACAGAGAAAGAAAGGGCGACACTGTTTCCTGTGTTTTTTGTCACTGGGAGAAGTTGGCTATGCTGTCCTGGTCCTCACAGAGGCACAGCACAGAATTTGATTGAGGAAGAAGTGGACTGAGCGATTCTGTGTTCTTTTCTCTGGCGGGATTAGTCTCCATAGTCATCAACGTCCTTCACAACAAGTAACTCTGTCCTCTTCTTCCTTTTTTAGCGTGACTGCTCAGGTTCAATAATTTAATCTATAATTTGAAAATCTTTTAATGGGTTTGTTCATTTAACTATCTTCTTTATTTAAAAAAAACAATCAAATAGAGTTGAAGCTAAGTTATTTTTATTATCATTTAATCTGTTGATTTACCAACCTCAAAACCTAAAGATCTTCTCTAAAGAATTCATCTCATGAGGAAAAGAGCTGCAGTAAATTCTCATAATTTATATGCTACCTGTTGTCATTTTTTCTGAAAAATGTATTTTCAATGTTATTTTTCTGTCCATCAACTGCTTGTTTCACCTCTAAAGGGGTCAAATATATCCAAACTAAAAGCATAACATATTAAATCATTTATTGTGCTTGGGGTCTTTCAAAACATGGTTGACAAATGTGCCATTACAGTTATGATGTATTACAGTTGAAATGCTTTTTCTAAGGTAACTTCTTTTCTCTTCTCTTACAGAAAACTGTAGTTCTCCTGCAGGTGCAGGTCCTGATGAAGGCCTGGATTCAGCAGTAGTGTCTGCAGCAGCAGTGGCAGCATCCGTTTTCTCCTCTGGACGCAGGATCACACGTAGCCAGCAGGGGGCGACAAACCCCACAGCCAAAAAATACCCACTGCGTCAGAGCAGGTCGTCTGGCTCAGATACTGAAGCTAATGGTGAGAGCAACACTATTTCCTCATTAGTGTACTTATGTAATCTCACATTAAATTAGGAATGCAGTCAACATTTAGTTTGTGACCCCTGTTTGGTGTGTTAAAGCCTAGAAGCAGCCACAGAAAAGTCAGAGTCACAGAGAAAGGAAGCAATTAAGTAGATGAAAGAGGGAGCCACTGGCTCCTAGTAGCTGCTCGTATTGAGTTTAAATCCTTGATGCTTGCATACAGGGCTGTAAATGGAACTGCACCCTCTCATATCAACACACTATTAGTAAGCCACAGTCCTGCACGCCGTCTCAGATCTGCAAATGAAATGAGACTAAAAATTCCTTCTTCATGGGGTCTCCGATCAAGTCTATTCTCCTTTGTTGTCCCCAGCTGGTGGAACGACCTGCCCTGCTCCATTCGACTAGCTATCACCTGTAACCTAGACTAGACTATCACCACCTTTAAAAAACATTTGAAAACTCACTTGTTTAAAAAAATGCATTTTGTATTTACTCAGATTACTCACACTTTGTGTAATACTAAAGTTTGTTCGATGATCTGAATATGATAAAAAAAAAATGCAAAAAAATAAATAAATAAAATCAGGAAGAGGGAAATACTTTTTCACAGCACTGTAGATGGCAGGGCAGAATAAAGAAGGGAAGACCTGAATGAAATAGTGGGGAGTGGGGAGAAAGGGTGTCTCTCTGCTTCATTCATTCTCTGTGGTGCTGTTCAGTTAATGTCATCATGGCAGTATGTGATCACAGTGTGTACCTGATTATAAAGAAGACAAATATGCTGCAGTATATATTTTGGACTTGTGTTTTGTCACTGGATCTAATGAATAACATTATGGAAAAAATGAGCTTTAATCAAAGTACTGATACTTCAAGGAGGTGACCTGTGACTCTGTGTCCATTAAAGCAGCTCTGTCTGCACTTTGTTTACTTACTGTATATAATCTTGTTACCTTATAGTGAGTAATAATGTTGATGTTGTAATACAATTAATAATTATTATTACCATCATTGTAATAATGTCTGTGTCTCACAGACTTGCTTTATTCTCACAATACAAAATAGATTTAGGTATTAAGGTAATGAGTATTTGAGGCCAGAGCTAATGTCAGCCTTTAATTTAGTAAGTTAGTTTTGTATGTAGGTTATTTTGGCTATTATTATTAGTAGTAGTAGTAGTAATATATTAGTAGTTTTTAGTTTGTTTGCTAAGACTAAGACTAGTTAAGACTAAGTTAAATCATATTATGTGCTTTTCCAGTTCACATGTTATCTATTACTAGTAATCGTGTTAAAAGGGCTCATTTATATATGTGTATATATGCCATCCTGTGCATGTCTATTCGCTAATGTGATTGCATGCAGTGGAGACTTCTGCTATGCTGAAAGTGGTCTGTAAATGTCAGTAGGTCAACCTACTAAGATTGCCGTTGTGATTGTTGCAGAAAAGAGATCAAGGTGCTCACCCAGGCATAAAGCCAACACCAGATATAATGTTAAAAGGGATTAATTCCTTGTCAGGTGACAACTTCACTCAGAACTTGGAAAAGGACAGAGAATCAGTGGCACAATTGACTACATCTGGCCTCTAACGTCTTTCATATGTCAAATGCTTTAAATAGATATATAAAATTCTTTCTAACAAATATGTTGCTTTCACAAGCATGAGCAATGCAATGTGAGGGCTTGCTAGTTAAAATAGCTGTAAAGATGTAATCCTAAAATCATCATGAAAATGAAATGGTGCTTTGGTGGTTGTCAAAACCAGCAATTGTGTAAAGTAATTGGGATCACGATATTAAGCACAGTAACTGAGTGCATCATAGGTATATCTTCATGCCTTTGTTTGCCTGTTGTTGTGTCTGTTTTTCAGAAAGGTTGGTCTAAGCTCATATTTTTGGGGTGTAGCATAACGTTGAAGAAATTGCTCTTTCCTCTTCTCTTGAATAAATAAATGTAACTGGAAAATAGGGAAAGAAACCAGCTGTACTCACATTTACCTGCCACCCTCGCTGAGCTCAAACACTAGTCTTCTGCTGCAGTACCATCACTCATTACTATTGAGTTTCTGTGCAGCAGTTTCTTGAGTGGCAGCCATTGCTGCCAGGAGTTAACTCCATCTTTGTGTGAACACATATAGCAGCCTACAAAGATTTCCCTTAAGTTAAATTTGTGGAAAAATATTTAATGAAAAAAGTATTAAAGTTAGTAAACCATTTGCATGACAACATTTGCTCCTTGTTTTTCTGTCACTGGTCTGTACTGTTTCATTTGCTGCTTGCTACCATGTATGACATTATTAATATTATTTTTAAAAACAGCGCAGATTGTGGTGGGATCCTTCAAAATGCAAGTTTGTGTCAAACAATCGTCATTTATTATTATCTCTAATTATCTTTGTCCTGACTGGATCTGCAGACCTGAAGCAGGGGGCAGAACGGGACGAGACCCCTCCTCGCACTCCTACAGGTAACGCCCCATCCTCCGAGTCTGATATTGAAGTTTCGAGCCCCAGCAATGACCTTGTGTCTTCAAGCAATGATGTCGTAGTTTCACAAGAGGAGGATGAGAGATTGGCCAAAGAGCTGTCACTCAAGGAGGCCGCAGCCCATGACCTTTCCCACCGGCCAAAACGACGGCGCTTCCACGAGAGCTACAACTTCAACATGAAGTGCCCAACACCTGGATGCAACTCAATGGGTGAGGGCACAAACACTGAAAGGCTTTTCTTTGGATCAGATGTCCTGCTCCTGTAGACCAACCCTGGGAGTTCTGTCTCACCTCTCCATTCTTTTTCTCTCAGGTCATCTAACAGGAAAGCATGAGAGACATTTCTCCATATCAGGATGTCCTCTGTACCACAATCTCTCTGCTGATGAATGCAAGGTACAGACACACACACGCGTGCGCAATAGATATATCAAAGGGAATTTGAGTTTAAGAGTAAGCATGAAACTTTGAGGCTGTGTGCTATTTAACAAAATAATCATGTTATACATCACCTGCTATCTCACGAGTTGTTTTAGTGAAAATATGTTTCGTTTGTGTTTTACTAAAGTTGTTCTAAAAAAAATCACACTTGGCTGTGGATAAAAGTGAAGAAATCCAACAGACTCTAATTGAAATTGTCAAGCTGCAATACTTCCAGGAGCATGGAGGTGGTTGCTACAATGTTTCTGCTGCAGGGCTGCTTGTGGACTTTTGGTGGTAGACAGTGTTGATGTTTTGTCAGGGCAAAGCAATGACGCGGGACAAACAAGCAGAGGAAAGGGCACTGTCACACCGGCAGGATGAGAACAGACACTCCACAAGAAACCAGGTAACACAGAAACATACAAGTGCATGAGACCCTTTTTGACCTTTCACCTGTCCAATTTGCTTCATCATAATCTGAATGTGTATTTGTCTGTATATATGAAGGGGAATTCCTACCTATAACAGTATTATTCTTAAAGGCATAATATCTCAGGTCAGAGATCAGACTGTGATTCCTCAGTGCAACTGGGCCAGAGGAAGAGATATGAAGGTCTGTTATAGGATGAGTCACAGTGAGTGTGATAAGGCTCCTCTTAGTCTAATATAATTCATAATATAAGAACAATAATTGTAAATGTTATTAAAATTATATATTTGATAAAGATAATGCACATTGATCAACAGGAAAGAGGCTGTAAAATAACAAATAAACTTATATTTGAATTATATTTACAAGTGAGTTTTCGAATGTTTTTTAAAATTTGGTAATAGTATCTGCTAGTCGAGCACGGCAAGTCATTCAACCAGCCAGGGACAACAAAGGCCAATCTGTTGTATGTTAAAAAGTCACAAACAGCAGTGACTTAGTACAGTATTAAGACTGTTTGCATATTTTACTGCTTCTAAATTTTTTCTTTTTCACCATCACTCTACAATGGTACAGTAATCAATAATGATAAAGTGTAAGTATTGTTTTAAAATGTCATCCAGATCAGGTCATCTGGAAGCTTCACAATTAACACTGCTTGTCAGGAGCAAAACAAGTCATAAAGTCCAAGTCTTTTGCTTATTTACAGTATTTAAGTGAAAATCTTTCATTCTCATGCATGTTAGACAATGAGAGTGAAATGATATTTGTGTTTGAGAATGATATCTAAAGGAAATTGTGATATCATTTTGATTTAATTTATCACCCTTCCCTATTGCCCCTTTCTAGATCACTGTATCATCAGCATATACTGTAGGTGTAATTTCTTCAGACAGAATATCATATAAATTTAGACCACATAAAGTGGTCTGCAAATAGATCCCTGTGGGACCCCAATGTACATGTTAAATGCAGTGGACATGTACATGGTGCGAAAATATGCATGTAAGAATTAATAGAAATTCATATAACCTAGCATATCTCTGTATACTTGTGTCATACATTTAAATTTAAAGTAGTCATCTGTTTTTGCTCTAGTGGCTCAGTGTTTCTGTACAAGACACTGAACTCTTAAGCCATAAAATATATTTTGTTATTGTTATTATTAGTTCCCGTCTCAAAAGATAAATTTGTCAAAATGTAGTCTTCTCTGTTGACAAATTTGTTTTGGTCTCAGGCCCCAACAGACCGTCAGCTGCGCTACAGGGAGAAGGTGACAGAACTGAGAAGGAAGAGGAACTCTGGCCTCAATAAGGACCAGAAGGAAAAATACATGGTAAGTGGGTAAGAAATGTATGTTTGTGCAATATAGTTAAATGCATTTCCTCATTTTATTTTGATGGGAAATGTTTTGAATGGCTCTTTCTTTCTCTACTCTTGCACCAATAGGACCACCACCAAAGCCACGGAACAAGCCGGGAGCCACTGCTGGAGAACATCACCAGCGACTACGACCTCGAGCTGTTCAGGAAAGCGCAGGCACGTGCTTCGGAGGACCTTGTAAGAGAGAAAACTCATCACCATCTCCCTCTGTTACTTTTTCTCCTTCCCTTTCTTTTTTGTCCCTCTCTGCTGCCTTACTCCTCTTTTTCTCTGTTTCAGTCCGCAAACCCTCCTCTGCAGCTACAGGAGGCATCTGACATGTTGTTGGTAGTTTGGACACTTATTGTCACATGCTTATTGTGTTATCTTCTGGTTTGATACTTAGTGACCCTTTCATATAATGCTTTGTTATTTTCTATCAGGCTTCCTTTAAACAACTGTGGGTAGTATTTTCCTCATTTTAAGCCTGTTAAGTACAAACAGAGCATTTTTGAAGCAAACTAAAGATTGAGATTAATTAGAGATGTGAACATTTATTTTTGTCTTTCTCTGTCAAAGTTTATTTTGTCACCATTTAAGCCAGTTTCAGAGATTTGGGAAAAAATTCGTTTTATTTTCACACACATCTTATCCTGTTAGTTTATGGTTTAAAATGTCCAAGTTTTAGTCTCTTTAAAATTCTTGTAGACCACATGTTCCGAAAGAAATTATTTTTTATTCCTTTTACATTAAGTCCTTTTCTGTTTATTCCTCATCCAATGCATTATGTTATTCTTTTCTTTTCTTTTTTTTGTGGCTAGTTTCTTCCAACGAGGTTTTCCTGTGGGATCTTTGACTTACCCAAACCTCTTCCTTAAATAATTGAGATCTTTTCCTCTTTCTCCTCTCTGCTTACTTCTCTGCCCTCTCTTGCTTTCCTCTTTATACTTTTCCCCCTCCTTTTCCAATCACCCTGCCCCTCATGTTGTGGCCTGTACAGGAGAAGCTCCGTCTGGCAGGACAGGTGTCTGAGGGCAGCAACATGATAAAGACTATTGTGTTTGGTCGCTACGAGCTGGATACATGGTACCACTCTCCATACCCAGAGGAGTACGCCCGCCTGGGGAGGCTCTACATGTGCGAGTTCTGTCTTAAATATATGAAGAGCCAGACCATTCTGCGCAGGCACATGGTGAGAAAAGCTTTTTCAAATGTGGGTGGATCTGGGGTGGGGTGGGGCGGGCTGGGGGGTCCTTGAAATGTTGGATGGCTCTCAAAATCACCCCCTTTGCTTTATAATACTTTTAGGAAAATGTTATGAATTATTGAACAAACCGAGACAGGAAGGGATTACTACAGTGTGCCAAACTGCTGAAGCCTACAAATCTGTTTAATTTTGCCAGTTCACAGTTGTTTTACAAACTTCATGAGCAGAAATTGCTTAGCTCTGGTCAGCTTTTAGCTTATCTCCGGTCCAGTTAGTGTTGGAATATTGTAAAAAGCATTTACTGACCTGCATTTACATTGTCTTTACTATGTTTGATGTCTTCACTATGTCTCTCTCATTCATCTCACATTTCAATTAAAAAAACATCAATAAATATAGCAAATCCTCCAAAGCAGTTCTTTCAAAACTGTGATTGATAACCTAAACTTAAAAAACGGTCTCTTCCAGTCAGTAATGTTGAAATACCAAAGAGAAAATGGACTGTGGCAGAAAATGAGTCAGAGCTATTGCCGTAGTTCAAACTATAACCTTACTATCTCAGTGCCTAAGGCAGTTCATAATTTTATTCCTAGACCATCCTGACTCTATTTAGATAGACAGTATAACTTTGCTCTTCTGATGCAGTCCACACTGTTTCTATATTTGGAGAAAACCAATATAAATTCAGGAGAAGCTTTCTTCTTCTTCTTCTTTTTTTTTTTTTTACAAAATTGGCGCTCTTCTGAGCTGAATAACTTGGAACTGTGTTGTGATACAGGTGTGTCTGAAGCAGACTGTGATGTGATGCAGAATTTCCAATCAAGTATTTTAAAGACAATACAAAAAAACATCAACAAGAAAGCTGAAGAGAGCTGAACAGTAAATACTGTGCCAGACCAGAGAACGAAATTGAACCTGAAAAAAATTTTTTAGTCCCCACTGACCACTAAACTAAAGGTGAAATGCTTTATTAACGTGTACTTTATGTAAACTAAACTCTTCTGGGGCTTTCACTCTGTTACATAAAGGCCAAGTGTGTTTGGAAGCATCCTCCGGGGGATGAGATCTATAGGAAGGGGAACATCTCTGTCTTTGAGGTGGATGGAAAGAAGAACAAGGTGAGAAAGCACTGTACAACTCATTGTGACCTTCCTCCAGTCGGTCCAGAATTTACTGATACATTTTTAAATTCAAATCCTAAACCTTTTTTTTTTCTGTGACACTTTTGAATGTGCCTAAGTAGGATTCAGCAAACTCTTTAACTAAAAACTTAATAAATACATAAATTGCTTGATTCAACTTGATTATTGCAACTTGTTTATGGTTCTGCCTCATTGTTGTTGCTGGAAATCAGGAGGGGAAAACCAAAAGGCATACAATGGTGTCAGTAATAAAAAAGAACATGTCAGCAGCATTGTACTGTGACAGAAACAAAGACAGGGAGGTCTGACATGAAGTTAGACATTAATTATCTTGATGACACAGTACATGAATTAGGGCTGGGCGATATGGACCAAAACTCATATGTTGATATTTTGAAGCTGAATAGCTGATATTTTTTTTACCCATATAGTTATTACTAAAAGACAACTTTGAGACAAATGTTCATGTTCCAAATGTAGTTATTTTGATTATATTTTTATAATTTATTTTTATAGGTATTTTATTAATGTATGATAAACTATTGGCAGCTTAGACAAATTTGGCACATATGAAATAGGTGTTAAAATTCGCCTTGCTGATTAATCAATTAAAAGTTGTTTTAAAAAACAAACAAAGTGCCCTTATATGCACAGTATAAATCTGTGTTTTCCACTGTTAAAGTAGTGATTATGTCTTCAGTGATATGATAAGCTACTGTTTTGGTAATGTCGTTCCGCTTCTCGCTTTCTAACTCTCTGAGTCTAGTTTTGTGGTGTGGTTTGTTTAGGGGGTTGAGGCGACTTCACGGCCGCGGTGGCAGCAGCACTTTAACACACTGTAGTCATCTTATGGCGCTGTCTGAAGATTTGAAGTGCTTGAAGCCTTTGTTAGACCTTGTGTTCGGCTTTTTCTACATAACACATTCTGCTGCACATCTGACACTCCGAACTATCTCCACATGATTTGAGCCGCTGCTTTTACGTTTACCAACCTGCTCCTCTCCTCCTTACTGCCCCTCCTGCTTTCTTCCTTTGTCCGGTGCTTTCTCGAAGTGCTGTGAAGTGGCAGGTCGTAAGCTGTGTTCAGAGGTAGTGTGGCGGGGCGGGCGGTGCTGTCTGTGAGTTGTCGGACAAGAAAACAGGAAAGAGGCAAAAGAGCTCTGTCAAGTTTTATGATAGCGTCTCATTTCATATCGCATTTAAAATTTATATCAATAATTTTAGAATATCAATATATCGCCCAGTCTTAAAATCAATTATCATGAACATGCATGATTTTATGTGTGGAAAAAACATGAATTCATTCATCTAATACTGCAGGAATTTAACAAGACTTAGTATCTTCTGCATGTGTTAAACAAACAATGACACATTAACTAATGCTAAGGTATTTGAGTCATCATGACATCTAAGTTATTAATGTTCAGAATGAAGCTGACACTCAAAGTAGTATTGGTTAGTTGTGTCAGGGTGAAACAAACAGTTCCCAGTAACCTTAGAATTTAAAATGTCTACGATGCTCTTTCTCACAGATTTACTGTCAGAACTTGTGTCTGCTGGCCAAACTCTTCCTGGACCACAAGACTCTGTATTATGATGTTGAGCCTTTCCTCTTCTACGTCATGACCGAAGCTGACAACACAGGATGCCACCTAGTAGGATATTTCTCCAAGGTAACCAGGGAGCCGATAACAGAGCGCTCTGCTTTCAGCTTTTTTCTTATCTGGATTCCTTTAACAAATTTTCTCAAGTTTTTCTAGAGGGGAGATTTGTCAGACTGCTGGATGATGTGAGGTGTAGGTTTGAGAGTGAAGTTTACACATGCACTGATGAGATAGTTCTGGTCTGTAAAGGCTAGAGGAAGTAAAAAAATACATTTGTGAAATTGCTTGATTGTTGCATACTATTACAGGACATAACAATATGACCATTTCGATTCACCTTAACTATACTGAGTTTCACAATCCGAGGAACAAATTGGTATAAGTGAATATTCTTAGCCAAAAGTAATGAGACAGAAAATGAGACCAAGTCCTTTTATTAACCATGAATTAGATGCTTTCTCTAGTTAAATAGTAACTCAAAATATCAGTAACCTTAGCAATAATATCAAGCTTTCAAAACTGTGTCAGTAAAACTATTGTTTTTATGTTTTTTTTCTGCAGGAGAAAAACTCTTTCCTGAACTACAACGTCTCCTGCATTCTCACCATGCCACAGTACATGAGGCAGGGCTATGGCAAGATGCTGATAGACTTCAGTGAGTACAGACATTAGTTGTGTGTATTCCTCTTTGTGTGTCCTAGTACTTGTTAACTACTTTACACAGTTGCCAGGGATTCTGCACAACACAGTAACAGCAAATGTAGAGGCTAATATTCTAATGTATACACTTACTTCCATTTTTGCAGCAGTGGGGAAAAAAGTGCTTACGGGAGAATAAAAATGAACAAACTGCTTGACCTGATCTGTCCTTCCAGGTTACCTGTTGTCCAAAGTGGAGGACAAAGTGGGTTCACCAGAGCGCCCACTGTCAGACCTGGGCCTTATCAGCTATCGGAGTTACTGGAAGGAGGTGCTGCTGCGCTACCTGAACAACTTTCAGGGCAAAGAGATCTCCATCAAAGGTCAGGACTGGACCCCCTACTCCAAAATGATGGAAAGTTAAAAGAGGGGGAAGGTTGTGCAGTGTTGGATCCAG
Organism: Ctenopoma multispine; assembly: GCA_034779795.1. Lineage (NCBI taxonomy): Eukaryota > Metazoa > Chordata > Actinopteri > Anabantiformes > Anabantidae > Ctenopoma > Ctenopoma multispine. The sequence continues at coordinate 3,092,133 of JAUYWH010000026.1, forward strand.
ATTTCAGAATCAGATACTGTCACCCGCTGAGAGTTATAGTTATTTTCACTAACACAGAAGGCACATGATAATTGGCTCTTGGCTGTAGTTTTTGCAGTATGTTCAAGTACCACAAAGGTGACGTGAAGCAAGCAACAGTCTGCCTTCATCACCACTGGTTCTTTGACGTCTGCTTGATATGTCTCTGCCCTACAATAATGCTGTGAGACTGTACTGAAACAAAGCAATGCTTTGACTGAAATGCTAAATCAGCAGTCAACACAGTCAGATTGACAATGCTGCATATTTATTTACAATATTCACCATCTTAGTTTAGCTTTAGTAAACACACAGCATAGCTGATGCTGATGGGAATGTTAAGTGCTGCAGAAACTAAATTGATATTAAATTAAAAATTCAGCCTGATGACAGAAAGTGAAGAGGTCACCAGAGTTATTACAATTTATCCTGAGGGGAACATCACTGTCTCTATCAAATGTCATGACAATCCATTCAATTGTTACTGAGGTATTTCATTCTGGAGCAGGAGGGTGGACTGACTGACACCACACTGATAGCATGTATACAAGCAGGCAATGATAGTGTTTGTTTTGTTGTAGTTTTAGTCAAATTGCTTATGTAAACAGATGGTGACAGAAGATTCTCCCAAAATGTACTTTGTGCGCTGTACTGTGAAGTTTCATCGTAGTCTAACAAAGGTTTTGTTTTAACCTAACAACAAGATCACATTTTCTAGCTCCTCTTTGGGGATCCCAAGGTGTTCTCAAGCCAAAGGAATTAAAATGATCTCTCAGTATGTTCCTCTGTCAGTCGGACATGTCCAGGAGACGTCCTGATCACATGCCAAATCACATCACAACTCCCACCATTCGACAAAAAGGAGCAATGACTCTACTCCAAGCTCATTACCTTTGTATCGAAGAGGAATCTCATTTTGCCCATTCGCAAACTCAATCTTTTGTTCACTACCCAAAGCTTACGACCATGTAGGTGAGGGTTGAAACATACTGACTAAAACCTAAAAGGTCTGCCTTCTGGCTTAGCACCCTCTTCCTTACAATAGTCCGTTACAATGCCTGCATTTCTGAGAGAACCTGAGTCTTATCCCAGCTGCTTCACACTCGACTACAAACTGCCACAGTGTCTGCAGAAGGTCGTGAGCTGAACCACATCATCTGCAAAGAGCAGAGAAGCAGTTCTGAGGTGACATTGTCCCTCCAGCTGTGTCTTGAAACTCTCTTAAGAATTGATGCTGTTCTTAATAAATATGGATCGTTCCGAGGTTCAACATTTCCAGGGTCACTCAGTAATAACACTCTGTTCCCTCACGTCCAAACGTGTTTTTCAAATTCCTCCATGTACATTTGAATTTAGAAAGATGTTTTCAGCTCAAATAGAGTAATACAAATGAGTCTTCTAAGTCGTCACAGACTGCATTAAAAATGCATTCTCAGTGTATTGTCTGTATTATTGTGCCGTGTCCATAAAGATTAGTGAACACATGGCTTTCTACGAAGTGAGTTTGTCGTCATTCAAAAGCCTTTTGATTAGTTCTAGCTGCTCACATGTGTACAGACATTTCAGAAAGAGCTATGAATGTGGACCTACTTCAGCTAAAGATTTATAATGTGGAGCATTTTTTTAGTTGCTTAGAAACCACAAAACACACACACACACACAACAGGATTGATTAGCAGCCACAGAATTAGTTTTCTGAGCCACACAATCCTGATCCCATCACTCTGACCTCCTACACATTGTCCCACCTTGTGTTCACAGAGATCAGTCAGGAGACGGCAGTGAACCCAGTGGATATCGTTAGCACACTGCAATCACTCCAGATGCTCAAATACTGGAAGGGAAAGCACCTGGTTTTAAAGAGACAGGTAGGAAACAAAATGATGAGATGTCAAAGTCAAATTTAGCTTTATATCGTTCTGTTACTACGGTAGATAAACAGGCTGCGGCGGATTAGTTTTGGTCATGTTTAAACATCCTATTAGATTTTTTACTGTTTGCAGTTATTTTTTTCTCTTCTTTTGCCCCACAGGACCTTATTGACGACTGGAAAGCCAAGGAGACCAAACGTGGCAACGGCAAGACCATTGACCCCACAGCCTTAAAATGGACACCACCTAAAGGGACATAAAGGAGCTTCCGTTCACACTCCGAAACGCACACAAACACAGACAGCCCCTCCTCTGTACACTGGCATGCTCACAGTCAGGAGTTCAACCCTCACACAAATTTGCACATAACGCTTTACAGCACAGTAAGCTACTCACAGAGTCAGCCGTTAATCTGGGTTCAAGCAGTCACCGTCCTGACTCAGGAAATCAGCTTCATTCCAGGAGAATGTAAATGTGACTGACTGTTTTAAACTGGAGCGGGGGTTCAGTTTGTAATATCAGCCTTTGTACACTCATGTCTTCATTCAGAGATCAGTGGGAGCCTCCCAGTGAAATCTACACTTAACATTATACATGTGAAAACAGCAGAGTAGATAACGGAGTTAAACTAAATGTAACAAAGGTGTGAACAAGAGAGAAGTGGTAGAAGCAAAAGACAGTGTACCTTAAGAAAAACAAGCATCTACAGCTTAGTAGTGATATACTAAGTACATCACATGCTGTAAAGTACAGGAGCAGCCAGTGATGTCAGTCTACGCAGGACGGCTGCTGACATCTCCTCAGCCTCATTTGTTATCTGAAAAGTGAAAGTAATTGTGGATTGTTAGCGCGCCTCCTCGTAGACACTTCATTAGCACAGACCACCAGGCACAGCAGCTAATTCAATCCCGTGCTGCATTTCATGGTGTTCTGCTGACAGAACACAGGACCACAACACACTGACTCATGCGGCGCGTTTCGGTAGACACAGACCAGCTGGCTGTGATTACACAGGCCCGGAACCACAGGTCTTAACGGTTGTAGGAGCCTCGGTTTGTCACCCCAACCAGGTTGCCTGACTAAAAAGAGAATTCTCACTCAAACAGGAAAAGGTTAATGATCAGTATTGATGTTTGCTGGACAGTGATGTAACATCGGTATGAAGGTGTAAGATGAGCTGAATAAAGCCGTTGATCATGTGAGACTGAACAGTGGCTGTTTGAACCCAGAGCAATTCAGTAATTCAGCTTGTCTCCTTGTGTCCAGTATTTAACCCATCTCACCAGTCAGCTGGTTTAACAGGAAGCTATAGCTGCCATTGGCCATGTTAACGTTACGCCACCAGCACGAGGCCTTTTGTTACCACCTGTCTCTTTATCATAGTGTCGGTCGTGTTATTTCATGATGTCTGCACTTATGTTCTGAACGACAAAGCTACACGGGAAATCTCAGCTGTTAGGAGTGTGGGAACTCACAAACATGTCACTGTTTTTTCTGTTTCCTTTGTGTTATGTTAAAATGCTTTTCCTACCTCTTCAGTTTTAACCACTGTATGAAAGCTATGTTGGCCTATTTGAGGTTTCTTTTGTTTTCTGTTTTTATTCTGTGTGCTAATGTGAAAAAAAAAATATAGGTGTTTAACCAGCAGATCTTTTTAATAGATTTTTTAAAATAAGCTATTTATATACTTAAAGAAAGATGCTTTAACTGTGTAGAACGTAAACAAAACAAAGTCCAGTAGACAGATGTTTACTCTTTAGGATCAGCTTCCTTGTGATCGTTAATATTTATCTAATAATTACCTGTAGATTTGAATGTGCTGAGAAGCTAGATAAAGAATCCAGGGCACCCGCCGCCATCACTTACGCAGACCTTGACAGAAGTCATTAACATTTCAGAGCTTTATCTCCAGTCATCAGAAGTGACATTTGATTGAATCAAAGTGTGTCACTTTTGCACATTGTCACTACTTGTTATCACCATAATTGCTGCTTCAGGCAGTTGGAAAGATACAAGCACAGGCCTTACGTGTTGGACCAGTAACACGGTCAACATCATTTTTTTAATCATAGCCCTTTGTGTCTAATTGATTTTATTTTACTGACAGTTTGCATATTTATTGATTTATGTTTCGGCATGTTCATTTAGAAGCCAGCTTCTTTAAAGGAATAGGTCAGATTTTTGGGAACTCACCTCATCTCACTCAGCTCGTCTATCCAGACTGTTAGCATGGATAAAAAGCTGGTGTGGCACATAATGCCCTAATATGGTCATCATCTGATTGTTGATGTATGCATGTATACACAGATTTACATTAACCACGTTGCTAAGCTGCATGTGAACGTGTTCCCCAATGACCTGTGTAACCTGGTTTCTCTGAGGAAGCAGGTTACTTACTGTGCTTGCACTGAGTGGGCTTCAGAGGTGCAGGTACGTGGATTTAGTTACCTTTGAACAGAGCCACTTGTTTCTGCGTTGTGATAAGGTAAACTAACCGGCTGTTTACAGAGAACAGTCTGCTTAAGAAGTTTATTCCCAAAACAATAAATTACTATTTTAAACATTGTGCAACAGAAGTTAGCAGTGAAATCGGAGGTGTGTGGCCAACATGTCAGAGTGAATCAACTACTTTTCAGAATTCCTTTTTGTTTTGTGTTGTTCAGTTTTGTAGTATTTTGTCAGTTTTTTTTTTTCTTTCACAAACTATAGCCTGAAGTTGTTTGTCTTCTTCTTTTGTAGTATAAGACATGTTGCCTTTAAGTTGTTATGATTTCTTTCTCGTGTCTTGTTTTTCTGTAGTGATTGTATTTTATGTTTATATTCGCTCTGGCCCTGTGGGTGGTTTCCCTATCTTCATTTGGATCTTCAGTGGTGGAGTTGATGAGTCACTAGCAGATTTAATATCAGCATCAGTAGCTGATATGTTTCAAAAGACTCAATTCATCCTCTGTGCACCAATTCTCAATAAACCTCTCTAAAATTTACTACTGACCAAAATGACTCATGCCTGTTGAGCACAGGGAGCATTTTGTTGTTTTTATCAAGTGCATTTACTGTAAAGTGCACTTTACTTTGAAGGAATTTCAAAGAAAACATCAGCTCTACAAAATGGACCTGGACATTTTTCTTGATGGAGAAAGGCTGAATAAAACCATAATTACAACACAGTCAAAAAAGACACCTTGAATACAAACACAAAAATCACATCCAACTATTCCACAGTGATTTTTGTGTTGATACATTTTTATCTTTCGTCTGTGCCAGTGGCAGTTATAGACGAGGCAGCTGGTTAATCGCTCATCTGAATAGGATCACAGTTACTTAGAGAGTCGAGAGACATTCCTTCACCTTCCACACATGTAGACCAGTTCTAGCACTGCTACCTAGTTCAACTACACACACAAAAGTAGCGTAGCATTGATATGTAGCTCAGTTGTGCTTTTGTCCTTGCTTCTGCCCCCTCTCTGTCCTCTTCAATAAATACAAATGCTGAAACAAATGATGGGTTTAGTCTGGTGTGTTGTTTGTGTGTTGTTTCTCCTGGCAATAGCATGAGCGAGTGCTAAGTGGGTAAAGGATTGTTGGGTCTGATCAGTTCTTAAAGTTAAGAAGAACCACTGGATGTTTTAAAGTTACATCATTCTAATTATCACACATGTTCCTAAGTATCTAAGAAAGCTGCAGCAGTCTCCACACTGTGTTTTTTTGTAGTCCTAGAAGTATGCTCATAGTATTTTAAGATACCAAGGTGCTGTGAAAGAGTTCTGTGATACAGACTCACTGAACAGTACTACCAGCACCGGTTTTCATCTTATCCTAGCTGTACCTAGTTTAGCTTTCTTCCTGTTTCTTCCAGCATGCGTGATGGTGCTGTGCTCCTACTTTTAACAAAATCTTGTTGTTGGTTCTGAAACTCTGAGCTTTTTCTCTACTGTGGTTCCACTTGATCTTCTTTGCCCACTCACGTGCCAGTTTTCACTTTCCTAATTAACCAGCCGGTATTTAAACCTGCCTGTTCCACCTGCTCCCTGCCAGCTCATTGCACACTTCTGTGTGTGTGTTTCTACACTTACACACAGTTTTTACCATCTGCCAGATTTCCTGTAGTTCTTGGTCACCTAACTGCACCGGTCTGCCTGCCTGTGCTCTGTTCACCATGTCCCTGAACACTGGAGAATCACACTACTTTTAGCTTCTTTATTAAAATTATTAGATGTTTTATACATACTGGATATTTTAGGTCCAAATTATAGTGTTTTAAATAACACTGTTATATATTCAGACCCTCTGTCACTTACTGTTATGTTGCAGCCTGATTCTACGATGTTCAAATTCATATTTTTTCTCATTAATCTACACTCAGTTCCCCATAATGACAAGGTGGAAACAGAATCTTAAAAATGTATGAAAAAGGAAAAAATGGAAATATCACACTGGAATAATTCTTTTTCGACTCTTTGCAACATATCCTCAATGAAAACCTGTTCCACAGTGCTCAGCACCTCTGGACGCTTTCCAACATGACAGCGATCCTCAGCACCCGGCCAAGACAACACAGGAGTGGCTTAGGGACAACTCTGTGAATTTCTAGAGTGTCCCAGCCAGAGTCCTGAGTTGAACCTGATTGAACATCTCTGGAGAGACCTGAAAGTAGCTGTCCACTGCCCATCCCCCTCCAACTTGACTGAGCTGGAGAGGATTTGCAAAGAACAATGTTGCATCTTAACCAATAAGACTTGAGGCTTGCCAAGGATGCCATTTACTGAAATACTGAGTGTAGAGAGAAAAATGAAATTAAACAAGTGTAGTACCAGGCTGTAACATAGGAAAACTGAAAAAAGTGAAGGGCGGTCTGACTTCTTCCTGACAGCACTTCGAGCAACAGTAGGTTTGAACTTTATCTCACCTGCACTAATTGTGTGTGTAGCTTAAAATCACTGCAGAACATTTTGTGAAGCTGTATGGTCCCACACACAATGTGGGACCATACAAACATCAATTACTGAGGTAGGAAACGATGCTAAACTCAGCTCTGTCATACACGTTTGTGTTTCTCTTTTAGACATAAACGTGTTTTATTTCATATTTGATATTTCAGTGTCTGCTGCCTGGAAGTTGTGATGTCCTTTAACGCACCACGAAGACATTTTTAAAACGATCAGTGCAGCCGTCGGCAAAGAAGCTTACTACTGCTGAAGTGAAAACACCTTAAACACGTAAAATCAGTGGGTTAATAAAGGGGAAATGCACCAACTTAACCAGATTGGTTGATTTTTATGAGGAGGACCGATGAGTTTGTGAAGACATTAGTATGTTGTCTTTTGTGAAGAAAATGAGCCTGATGACATAATCAGAGCAGCTCAGTGTGGGCTTGCTGATTAGACATATGTGGAACAAAACAACTGCATTAAAAACTATGGATTTTGAATTTTAAACACGAAGAGTAATTGGAAATGTAGGATCCAGTGTTTTACTCATGTTAGAAAGTCAAACCTCTGCTTTTTAATTATCATCATAGTTTTTTTCTTATCTGTCATTTGTCTCCAAATTATTTGAAATATCATATCACTGTAGATGCCACTTTGAGGAATATGATGTCTGAATGTAGAATACAGTTATTAGAAGTAAGGAAATAGCTCAGGCAGGGATGCACTTAGAAAAATATACAAATATATTTTGAACAGAAAAAAAAAACAAGTGCAGACAAATATGTGAACAAAATAAGGTTTTATTCATTAATCTGGATTATTAGAGCACAATTTACTGCCCAGCAATGGAAAGATGACGTAATCTGCAGTAAAGCACATAATTTACCATGCTAACACGCCTGGATTATACTCCACTCACTAACTGTCCAATTCAACATTTATAGTAGCAACACAGAATAAAACACACTTAGCTAATGTAATCATGTTTAATTGATTTGGCATCAAATAAGCAAACTCCCTTTAAAGACATAAGGCATGTACACCGTTTTAAATCTGACTCAGTATTACTGATAACTAGAAGAGGTGATGATTTAAGATATTTGCAACAGCTTGAATGAATTTGAATGAAGTACAACATAGACTCTCAGTCCCAGTCAGACTGCGTGACACCGTCTGTCCGATCACAGCTGTGATTTTTAGTGTCTGTTTCCTTTAGTAAGAGTCCAGTTTCAGCTCCTCCGACGAATCTGGGAAACACGGGAACAGAAAGCACAATATTAAGCACAGAAACACAAAGCTGGCATTTCTCATAAAGGAAGAACAACAGCATTTAGATTAAAGTTGTCACAAAGATGACTATTGTGAATTGGTTTTAGAATCTTTATTAAGGACTTTGAATTACCTCCACCTAAACTCCTTCTGCCCATGAGTCCAACAAACATCTCTCCTTTATTCCCTGATGCAGCCATAAAGAAGACAGGCACAGAGAAGAAAGAAGATCTTTAAGAGTCTCAAAGGAGACTAAATTAGCTGATGTTAATTTAAAAAGAAGAAAGTAAAAGACAAAACACTAATGTCTTTATAATGATGTGTTTATGCTCACTTTTCCTGCCCAGTCTCGCTGGTTGAAACGCTCCTGAAATGAAGGTTTAAAAAATATTCAAAAGTACAACAGGGAAACAAAGAGTTTTGGTATGAATATTAGTGAAGATGAAAAAATTACCACAAAGGACAATATGGCTGCTACGAAAATACAACAGATCAACTATAAAATGCCCTGAAGTCCAATGATGTTTCTCTTTATTTGTTTGTTTACCTGAGCTTCGTCCCATCAGGCCGTGGAACTGTTGTGCTTTGGACCGCTTGATGAGGTCTGCCAGCCGGATGGTTATTCCTCTCTCTAGTGGGTACCCCTGCACACACACACACACACACACACACGGATGGCAGGTGTTATTCACTGGAGCTTTGGCAGGTTAAAGGAAGGTCTGAAGCAGGAGTTACTCCTGCAGTGAGCGATCACATCACTGGTGCTGAAGCAGCACCATTATTATGTGCCATTACACTGACTGTCTCAAAAAGACTCTCCTCGCCATCTTCATCATCTCATATATGAAGGAACAGTGAAACACACCTGCAGTGACTGCATGTCTCAGCAATGATGTGTTTGCTCCTCGCATTTTTCTTCTACACTTGACTTATTTTTTTACCTTGGCGAAAGAAAAATAATATTGTTTTTCTACATATTATAAAATATGATGAAAAATGGCAACAATGAGAAAAACCAACACACCAGTGTTAAAATATAGATTTTAGTAAGATCTATTTTACTGCTGTCTGATTCTGACTGTGAAGCAGTTTAAGAAAGTGATTATTGTTGTTTTGTATTATTATATAAGTAGTTTGAAGCCACTGACTGAGCACATCACACATGTTCTACCTCTGTGCTGCTGAAATGTGAATACCAGCTTTTAAAACCTAAGAAAATAAGAAAATAATCAAACAAAGGGGATTAAAGGAGTCTTTCTGGAGACTTACTGAATCTATTATTGTTCTTCAGCTGAACTATGGCTTCGTTTGATGATGCTGTGATGTCGGTCATGATGGAAATTTCTAGGCAAATGTCCTAACTTCGCTTAATAAATGTCATAAGAACCTACGCCCCAAAGTTTTCCAGGCGTGCTTTCCAGCATCAGTCAGGATGTTACACACGAAAGGTTCCGATTTTCCAAAAGACACCTTTCCACAAAACAGTTCAAATATATATGTGCACTATTATTTATTTATAAGTGTCATTTATTGAACTAAGAAAACTCAATCTAAGTCTACAAATGTTCCTGTGGACTTTTTTTACCCGCCAGTTCTCCACCGTCCAGATCTCTCCGTCTTGGTCTTCGCTGGAGAGCGGAGTCCCCAGCGCGCCGAAAACCTGCACAAACACGACCACCAACAGCACGACTACAAACTTCAGAGCGTCCATCGTCAACCTAAGGCTAAAGGTGCCAAAAAAAAGGGGCTGCAGATGGTCAAGAGGAACTCCCCCGGTCTGGACGCATACAGGAGCCAAATAACTTCAACCCTCAACACAGAAAACGCGCGTTTTCTTCTGCACTTTGCGCGCTGCTCCTGCGTAAAAGTCTCCGTTTTCTCTTATAAACTCTCCCTGCTCGCTCCTCCCCACATCGTGCAGGTCAGTTTTTTTCCCCTTTGCCTGACTCAGATATGATGTGCGTAGACAGTGAGTAAACTTCACTGTATCTAAAGCCAACGGACCTCTTCACGTGTTCATCTGTTGGTTTCTATTACTCACCCGCGATTTTCTTCAGCCCACATGATTTATTAAGCAATTAAGCAGTGTGCATGATCCTCTGCAGACATGCTGGTTAGACTGAATAGTTGTCTGTCTCTGTGATAGACTGGCGACCTGTCCAGGGTGCAGCCCTGGCACACAGCTGATGGATGTATGAACAGATGTGTGACGCTCCAGTGTGTGTTTGACTTATTAGGTCAATGAACCACAAGTTAAGAAAAAACGGCCACAGGCAGAGGAAGGGCATGCTTTATTTTACAGGTCAGAAACCACAATATGCCAAACCAAATCATAAATAAAACTGACATCAGCTGTATTTTCAATTCCAGGTCTGCCAGAACCAGATCACCATCATGTTTCGTGTCACCTTCTACAGGTGCAATTTGATTTTCATGCCTTGTTTGTGCGACTGAGCAGGAGGCGGCACAGTAGCCTGATGAATTCAGACTTTAAATAATCACTGCAGGAACAGCCTTCGACAAGAATCCATCTGTGACCGACACAAAACGAATTACGTTACATTTCGCATTTCCGTGATGCTCCACGCTCACAGAAAATTAGGCAAACAGTAGGTCATAGCACCGGGACTTTCTTTCTTATTGCTGTGCTTCGTCCTCCATGGCTCATTGGACACAGGGAGATGTCTACTCCAGTGGTTCCTAACCCTCAGCTAAGGAAATGTGTCTCAGTGAATCCGAGGGCTCACAAGATAATTAAAGGCTCAATAACTAGTTTCAGATGTGCTTCAGAGGCCCAAAACTCAACCTGTAAGACTGTGGACCTTTACTCTGTCCTTTCTCTGTAACTTTAGATTAGATTAGATTCATTCATTTATACTGTATGTCTCCATGTAGCCCATCTCCTGAGCAAAGTTAGCATCATCTGTAAGCTCTCACTGTCTCTCCGGCTGTGCTGTCTGAGTCTGCATTTTACCAAGGAGCATTGCATTTCACGTTTGCTTATCTGTCTGCAGTAACAGTTGTCCTGGGATCAGACTCGCTAGCACTTCATCTTCGCTGAGTGTCTCCTGTTGTGCTCTGAGGAGCAGCTGAAGATGATTTGGATCAGCACAGATACATGCAAGGATTAGAGTATGATTCACTGAAGCGAGTAAAACATGACGGCATACACACACCACATCTTAATAATTACCTTAATACACAACCTAAGAATCTCTGCATGCATATGTCAGACAGATAATGTCAGGCTTCAAGTGTCCAATCACATCAGTCCTTTGTTTTACTAAGCTGTTTAAAATGCCGTCTTACTTATTGTGTTTAAACGTTGTCGTATGCTACACTGCTGGTGTTTCCTACCAGAAACGCTGTGTCTCCAGTGTGCAGATATGTTCCCCAAAGAATCTGTGACATGTTCTGTGCTGTCAGAGCACATCTGGTGGTAGCAGCAGAAATCCAGAGCCTCATCAGTATCTCTTATTTACTTAAAACCAATAGCCAATCACTCATCTTTAAACTGTTAACCACTTGTCAGTTATTCATTTATCCACTTCTTTATTTCAAATGCATTTCCAATGTTTGACCAAATGTCTTGAAGGTGTTGAGACACACACACACACACATACAGAAAATCCCCACTGTCATTAACACGTTGTTGTTTCAGGAAAAGCAAAGAGGATCATGTAAGTCATTAGTGTTAACCCTCTGGGGACTGGAAATGTCCATTCCAATAGTTGTTGAGATATTTCAGTGATGGAGACTGAATCAGTGAAGCAGACCATCATTGGCCTGTTCAGTGACAGAGAACACTCTAATAACCAGCTCTCTCCATCTCCATGAAGCATCATATTGATGCCACTTCTGCTTGTCAATAGCTTCCACGAAAACTGCTGCTCCTGCTCTTTCTGCTGCAGGTCTGAGCTTAAGTTACATTCAGCAGTCGCTTGTCAATAAAGGTCTCAGAGGAGAGCGTCAGATCCAGATCAGACCTCACAGAGTTGTCCTCAGTGAGGAGTCACCAGTTGTCTCCCAGGTTCATGTGATGGTTGTCTGCTCTGAATTCTGGGAGAGGTCTGACTCTGCAGGATCTGCAACATGCGGGTTCTGATTTAGCAGGGCAGAAACTAGTGAAGATAGCAGATACAGTCTACTGTACTGTTTCCCTTTTAGCCTCGCAGACGGGGACAAAGACGAAACTCAGCTCAAATGCAGTCAACCACCGAGGGAGCAGTTTTTGCCACACAAAATAGGAGACATCACTCTGGCTGTCACCACTTTCTCCAGGGATAAGCAAAGCAAAGCACGACTGGTGGGAAACACACTCTGCAAGATTTCTCTAATTATTTAAGCTATTTTCTTATTATTTTTTCCTCCCATGTTTAAACATCTGTCATGTGGAAGGAGCAGAAATAGAGAAACTGTAAAGAACAAATTCTCCCCATGAGGCAGAGGAACAGGAGAACAGAGAAGATGATTCAAAGTCTACAAGATGCTGAAGAGGTAGCAAAATGTATTAATAAATATCAAATTTCAAAAAGCTACTATGCTCATACCACTTCATATTACTATACTAATATCTCACTGCAGCATGCTGTAGGAGGATAACTCACACTAAGTAGCAGTTAGCTGCTCGGCTCCAGTTGAACCATCGTTTTATTTTTCACTGTTGAATCAACTGGTGGATTTCACTTGTCTTTTTATTACAATTGACAAAAAATGTTAATTCATGTCACAGTGAAAACAGATCTCTACAAAGTGAGAACTAACTGTGGTATCAACCAGAATAAGTAAGTTTCAGAATTAATGTTTAGACATCAACCTTCTAAATCTTCCTGTAGATGTTCTCTAAAGAAATAAAACTTCCCAGTGGCCCTTTAGACATCTTATGGTCTTGATAATAACAGCAGTGAAGCTTTTACTACCAAAACTAAAACCTCTGCTACACAACACTACTAGTACTGTGCAGTCCAACTACTAAGCTTAACTGTAACTTATAACAATCTCTGTTCTGTCAACACATTTCATTTTGGCTGGCTAGTGACTTTAGTTGCATGTCATCTTCTCTCTTCGTGCCTTCCCATTTTTCTACACACACTCAGCTGGGTTTCAAATGACATGAGCAGACGCTGGTGTTGCAAAAGGAAAAAAGAAACTTTCTCTGTGATTGAGTAGAAACACCCAGGTCCAGAATTGGGTCTGACAAGAGGCTGTTTCTCGTCGCGCTGCCAATCATTTTTCTGAAGATCCAATCAGCTTTTATTTGTCTGCTCAGACTCAGCTCACCCCCCCTCCTCCTCCGCCCACCCCTCATCTAACCTCATTCAGTTTTTTCTCCCTCAGTCTCTCTGTCTGTCTAACCAGCAAATATTACACATGTAAACTGAAATGAGTGAGGTGCAGATGCTGAGCGTGGTGTCAACATAGACAATAACCAACAAAGTTTTTCTCAGACTTGAACAGCTCCTTTGAATTCACCACTTACTTCATATCATTAGTCTGCTTTATAAACATAGCACATGTCACCTCCATTGTGTATCTGCCTGTTTGGCATTCAACACCAGACTGCTTGTCTTCTTTTAGTCATACAACTTAGACAAGTTAACCTTTTAATTGACTGTACAAACACAGTGTTAGTTGAAGAAAGTTGACTTATGAGTCTACCAAAGCTGGCCTGGAAACAAACAGAAAACGCATGAGCAATCATGACAATGGAAGGTAAGACAGCACTTCTCTCCAGGATTACTGTTGTTTTATGATGGTCCTGGTTGCCTGGAAGGATGTACTGCCTTTAAGACTGAAGTCAAAACACAAAAGTCTCCAGTGTGCACTAACTGAACACTAACCTGCAGCCCTGCTGTGACACATACTAGGTAGGTATATATCCCCTTACCTACGTGTGGATAGATGCTGTATTCCTGTGCACTGATCATAAACTGGACAGCCGCCAGTCAAGAGGCAGACAACCATTCACACAAGCAATTTAGAGTCAGTTAACCTAACTACTTGTCTTTGTACAATAGGAGGAAACCCAGTGAGGTTCAAACCCATGATGTTCTACCTGTAAGGACGGGGTACGTAATGCTCAATCTGATTAGGCTTTGGGCCATAATTCAATCAGAGAGTTAAGCAGAGTTGGTCAACTGTCAGAAACCCAAAGTTAGACGCATAAACCAGTGAGCCACAGATCCAGACCCCTAAAGACTGAATTTGTCTGGACAATACCTGGTCTTTTATACAGGTTCACAGTCCCTCCTTCTTGGATCTTCCTGTCTTCTTAACCTTCTCACCACCCTGGATCTCACCCCAATAGCCTAACCACCTCAATTCCTCTGTAATTTAGTGTTATTGTGACACAATTATTTCCAGAATGGTCAGTGAATCCATTTTAAAATGCATCAATTAACCCTTTTCCCTTGCTCCAGTTAGCCATAACTACTGTAGATTTTATTTGTAATAGACAAACTCAGTGTTTAATTGTATTCAATTCAACTTCAAAACAGGCTTTGTGGATCCAAGGGTAAGGTGTACAACACACATCCTTTAGGGGTCACCACAGTGGATCATCTGTCTCCATCTCACTCTATCTCTAACATCCTGCTCTGCCACACCAACCGTCTACAAGTCCTCCTTAACTACATCCATGAACCTCCTCCGAGGTCTTCATCTTTTCCTCCTGCCTGTCCTCAACATGAGCTGTCCCTCTGATTTACTCATTTCTAATTCTGTCCTTTCTAGCCAAACGGTACAAGTCCTTTTCTCCTTCCTTAGAGTCGAGCCTGACATACAACTCACTATAAGCCTTTTCTTTTGCCTTTGTCACCTCTCTCTTTGCCATACGCCTGGCCTCCCAATACTCCTGTCTACTTCCTTCATCTCTCTGACTATCCAACTTTTCCTTTGCTAACTTCTTCCTTTGGACACTTTCCTGTACTTCTCTTCATTCCACCACCAAGTCTCCCTGTCATCTTTTCTCTGTCCAGAGGATACGTCAAGCACTTTCTTAGCTGTTTCCCTCAGCACTTCAGCTTTACTTTCCCAGTCATCTGGTAACTCTTCCCTAACACCTAACGCCTCCCTGAACTCTCTGCAACCGTCCCCCTTCCTCAACTTCCACCATTTAATTCTTGCCTCTGCCTTCACTTGCTTCTTTGTCTTTATGTTCAACTTCATCCTA
>JAUYWH010000026.1:3122060-3165710 GCA_034779795.1 Ctenopoma multispine
TAGATAGATAGATAGATAGATAGATAGATAGATAGATAGATAGATAGATAGATAGATAGATAGATAGATAGTGAGTGAGTGAGTGTTAGAGGAAGGTAAAGACAGAAGTGTGTGTTTCTTACCCAGCATTTTGACAGTGTACCGATGACTCTGATCTTTACGGCTGCTTTGTGGACGGAGCCACAGTGTTCGTCCAATCAGGCTATAGACCAGTCCTAGGATGCAGAGCGGTATCAGGAAGTACATGTTGGAGAGAATAGTCATGGCCGACAGCAAACCCGAGGTGGCAGCGTAGTCCGAGCAGCGACACTCTCTCTTGTCAATCTCCTCCCCGTCATGTTCGTAAATATCCTCGAGCCTTCCTCCTCCCTCGTCCTCTTTCATTTTATTTTGCCTCTTTCCATCAACTTGCTTCTTTCCTTCTTCTTCACTTCTGTGCTCATCTGCTTGGTTTTCACGTGTCCTTTCTCCTCCATCCCCTGGTTTCTTCTGATCTACTGTTTCTTCTATTGTCTCTCCCTTCTCTCCAAGCTCCCCAGCTCTTTCAATCCATCCCTTTGTGTCATTTTCATCCCACTTTATTACCTCTAATCTTTTATCCATCAAGGCCATGTGTCCACTTTCACTTCTGCCTCCACCTATAATAAATCTTCCCTGTTCTCCTTCCCTGCCTGTCCACCCTCTGTCCTCCCTCCAGCCACTAAGCCCTTTCTCCTTTCCCCCAACTTCCTCTACTCCAACCATGACCAACACCGGAGCTGCACTGATGGCTGCACCAAACCACAGGCAGCCAATCAGAACCCTGGTCCTGCGCCGTGTCACCAGGGTCTTGGCTGTGATTGGCCAGCAGACAGCCAGGTACCTCTCCAGGGAGAGGAAGGTGATGTGGAGGATGGTGCAGAAGGTGCAGCACTCTGAGAGGAACATTGACAGTTTACAGGCAAGGTCTCCTAGGGGCCATGGGCTGGGCCTCCAGAGCTGAGAGAGACAGAGTGATTATTTTACCCTGATGACTTTGATTTACACTTTTCTGAATTACAAATAACATTAAATAATTGAGTGAGACCATGTTTCAGACAGGAACAGTCATGTTTTATAGGTGGTACTGATCAGTGAAATCAAAACTTTTGCAGGCGCAATGAAAATTTCATGCCACTTAATTCTAATAACTGCAACTAAAGGTGGGTGATGGTATCATAAAGGTATCATTTTTTATGTATGAGGTGGTGCCTTTCAGTTTTTTTCCTATAGCGATGCAGTGGTTAAGTCTTCTTGAATCATACATAGCTGTCATTACTTTTTGCTTATGCTGTTAACTACAATGGAGCGAGTGGAGTGAGGATGACGATACTGCATATCCAGTATTACTAGCATTTCAGTCACACAAATAACCCACTGATAACGAATCAATCAATATGTGGCGACATCTGACAAACCAGTTTGACTCGCCACCCAATCCTCATTAGTATTTCATTTCTTAGTAGTATTAAAAAAACTCTCAGACTCTTCTAAGCATCTTAGCAACACTGTGAGTAAGTACTTTTCATTTCATCATTCATCTTCACTGATGCTGCTCATGCCAAAGAGGGGAAAAGACAAAACTAGTCACCTGATTGCTGAAGCTTTACACTATACTACACTTTACTGTTAATGTAAATAATAAGAAATTTTGTTTCCACAAATAAGAGAAAGACACTGAAGAAGTGATCAGACCACAGTTTAGTATGTGGGCAGAGCATAAGAATGAGCTGCTAGAACTAACGTGACAATAATACAGTTACTACTGTAACCGCACTGATTGGATAAAAAAGACTTCGTCCCACATCATTTGTAGCTTGGATTAAAATTGGGGACATAACTTTATAGAGCCAGAACAACTGCAGATATAGAGTTGTTACAAAAGGTGACAAGCCATTGATCTGAATGGGTTTACACAGCATGTTGACTGAGAATGATGTTTACAGGCTGTGAGGTCACAATAACAACTAGGAAATGACCTATTACAAAAGCAAATGTTAAGAATTAAATACAGTTGGTTTTTGTTATTTACCCACACTTAAAAATACCACTTGATTGTCTGTTGCTGTTGTCTGCAGGAAATTATAGCAGAATGAACACAACCCCTGAGGGTATGACATCCACAGCGTAAGTGTAAGAGGAGAAAACGTAATTTTGCAGCATGGGGTTCCCTCGAGGGCAAGTCAACAATGGTTTGTTAGGTGCACACCGCTATTCTCAACAGGAAACAAATGCATCATGCCCCCCTTTTCATTCCTGTGTCTGGAATTTCTGCTCTGACCTCCGTCCAAAACAGCATCAATCAGAAAGTGTTGCAACAACGTGTATTACATAAAAGGTGCACTTTGTGCCTGTATGCGTGCATGTACCTTGTATAGATCCAGAGGCAGCAGTAGGAGTATCAACAGATCGCTAACAGCCATGCTGCTCAGGTAGAGGTAGGTAGAGCTCCTCATGTGTGGTCGGAGCCAAACCACCAGAATGGTTAGGATGTTTCCAAGAAGGCCGAAGAGCATCAGTGGAATGTAAATTATAGTCACACACACTAAAAAAATGAAATATCGAAAAGATTTGATCATCAGAATCACATTGCTTGTTAGCCAGTAATAGAGAATGAAGCGAATCAAACGATCATGACAGGATTACGAGAGCATCATTTCTGAAATCTTATGGGAAAAGTTGCTGCTGTCTGGAGAGTGCACCAACCATCTTAACAATTCATTCTGTTTACTTGGGAACATTAAAGACCATGAACCTCACTTCTGACAATATCAACATCATATTAAGTATTATTTAAAATGTATTGTGTAATGTGTGAACCTGTCCTGTACTTTTAGAGTGTTGTACTGAGTACTTTCACTTATGTAAAAAAATATGAAGCAGTACTCTTACTTGTTTTTGTGGGAAAGTAGGTTTATTTTTTTTAGGTCACTCACAGTTTGTTTGTTTGTTGTACATTATAAATCTTGCCTGCTGCAGCTTACATCAAGCAATACTATTATTAAGACTTTTTGTTACCCACCTAACTCAATCAGTCCAAACACAGGACACGCTTGGTTGAAGCAGTCCTCTCCTACGCCTGATATGAGGCCACAGTTTCCATCTTCACAGCCACTGCCCATTTCTCCCGACTCCATGCCATCCATGATGACGCAGGGTTAGGCTGGACAGAAGAAATGAAGGCTGAGAAAGCAGCAGGGGGGAGGTGTGTGCCCCCCAGGTTAGGGGTACACACACCAAGGTGACGCACTCTGATGGATTTCCTATGATGCTCGATCACAGCTAAGGAGGCAGGGTGGAAAAGTGCTGTGTGGTAGTAGTCTGGAACAAAAGGAAAAGATACAGGAAATCCCACATAAGATACATGTGACACACTCAACAACATGAAGAAACACACATGCAGTAACACATACATACTTTTAGACATTAAAGTTCACTGTAAAATCACAGTTTATGTCGGTACACTTTGCACCTGTTAGATCCAGTTTTATTATCCCTGAGGAAACCATCATAACAGTTTAAATGAATAGTCACATCCACCCACAGAACTCTATCTGTACTGAAAACTGTAGTTTATACCTACAGAAACACATTAACATAATTCAGTATTTAGGAAAAGTAACACTCACTGGTTCAGAAGCGCTTCACTGCCTGGTGATCTCTCCGCTGCAGACACACACTTTGTGCCTTGACTGCGACTTGACCACCTTATGATCTCTCACCGTCGCTCTCTCTCTTGTCCACTTACCGTCAGCACCTCCCTTTACGCTTCTACACTGCTGATCTACGTCATGCTACATCATGCCCTGACTCTTTCTAATAATTGAGGTTTGCTAAAAGCCTCACTGATCACAAGTTCCTATAAGATTACTTCTTTACTACTTTTTCACACTGTTCACTCATTTCCGTGTCCATCATGTCAGTAGTCGTTCTCCATGGAAATGGTCCCTGAGACAGACATATAATAACATTTTACATTATTGAATTGTTATTGGTATTGATTATTGTGTAAAGAGCATAATCAAGGGGGTAAGGTGAAGCTGGTTCCAGCTACTTTATGTACAGTTTATGCGCACTGGTTTAGTCCAGTGTTTTCCAGTCCCGTCAAGGGAGTCATCAAATCTGAGGGGTGGTGAGATGATTAAAGTGGTGATCACATTTGTCACGTTTGCTTTTCCACACACAGACAGGAATGCTTTGTGATGTAGTGACAGGGCGACTCGCTGTTATCACTTTAATCGTACTGAGGTACTTCACTATTGCACCATTTTGTTCAAAAGGTTGGTGAAAACACTAAATTTACAAATCTGAAAATCTTATGTTGCATAAAGACAAAGTAATTATCTCATTAGCTTAGGTCAGCCAATAGTGGTGTATTTGTCTCACAATTGTGAGTAATCCATGACTAGAATAGAATATCTTGTCATTGCTACACATGTATTACGCAGTGCAACAAAATTTGGTCTGCAGCTCTACAAATATTCTAAAGAATAGGCTGAGGTATATAAAAAAGTCAATGTATATAAAAAAACGTGATATTTTGTTAAGCAGCTTTTTATCAGACAGAGGACATATATGAGGAGCAGAAGGTGAAGCACAGCTGAAGCAATAAGCTTTGACAGTGTTTAGTTTTGGACACAACGGATTCCTGTCTCCACACGTGTGTAAAGGCAGCATGTGATTGGTCAGTGGATCCTCTGATTGTGGCAGGTTAAACAAAATGATTCTGCTGTTAAATTAAATCTGGGGTGTCACCTATGAGATGACACCATGTTAAGCTGGCTGTTAACCTAACTATGGTTAGTCAAGTTACAGCCTTTCTGTTGTAGTGTCGCTTGTTATCTTGTTATCTGGATGTGTGCAGACCAAAGACAGAAACTCTCTGAGCTCCGTTATTAGTGCAGGAATGGTTGGAAAACCAGCAGGGAGGGCTGTCAAGGATCAGGCTCAGTCACTCCTGTAATATACAACATACAGATTGGTTCATTTAATTTAATTAAATACAAATAAAATTACGTTGTTTTTAAAAAAGGAGCCTACTTGTGTTCAAAAACAAGAGTACCACTTTATATATACTATAAGTACAGCACAAATATAAAATATGATGCTGATGTTGTCAGATGTAACGTTCGTGGTCTGTAATCGATGTAACGATGGTTGGCGCACTCTCCAAACAGCAGGTGGCGCTAACGCTCGGTTGTTAAGAGGCAGAAGAAGAAGAAGAAGAAGAAGAAGAAGAAGAAGAAGAAGAAGAAGAAGAAGAAGCTCGTGGTTGGGGGCGGGGCGAGACGAGGTTCATTTTTTTCTTTGCGGAAGTAGCAGCGGTTGTTTCTGCTCTGATCTTCAGCGAGGAGACGATGGCGCTGAGAGCTGCAGTGAGACACAAGTGCGGTTTATCGGGTATGTGTGCGCACTGCAGTGTTCCGAGGAACCAGGCGGCTTGATTTTCTGCATTCATTTTAAAAATATATCGAGTTAAACTGAGCGGTGGGCAGCTGTGTGCAGACTGTCCGCTGGATGAAGTTAGCTGTGCTAACAGCTGGACTCACAAACTGGAACAAAGGTCACAGGACACTTTGACACAGCCGCTGAGTTTAGACACAAACAGTGATCACTTAATGTTACACTACATCATGTTCAGCAAAGTGCTTGTATTCATATTGTTGTTCCTGCTTTTATATCAGGAAAATATGCATTTATACGTTTCTTTTATTTAGCTGCAAACAAGAAAAAGCAAAAACACAGCGTTTGAATTTCTAATTTTTCAACAGTTTATTCATTTCCCATAACAACTGTGTGCAAATGATGTGTCTTGTTTAGCCCAAGCCTCTAGGTAAAAAGCGTGTTTTTTTGAATAATTTAGATAATGGTACATAAATGTTTATTATTAATAACTGTAATACTTCTTTATACAGTCCTGATCAAAAGTTTAAGACCACGAGACAAATGGCAAAAAATCATATGCTGCATGGTTGGATCTTAACAAGGTTCCACGTAGAGCTTCAACATGCTACAAGAAGAAATGAGAGTGAGACAAAACATTTCTCTGAGCAATTTATTGAAACAACGCTTAAACTGAAACAGGCTGTTTTACGGCTGATCAAAATCTTAGGACCACATGTCTTTAAAAGGCCAAATGTTTGCAAAAATGTGGATTCATAGACATTTTCTGTCAGGTAGTCACACTGTCATGACTTTCTGATGGCAGAGGAAACTTGTTTATCTCATCTGGTGTCATCTCAATTAGCTGTTTTTCTATATTTCATATCACTGAAAACATTTTTGGCTTTGGGAGTATATATTGATTTTATTCTGTCTTAATATATGAGACTATATAATTCAGGATGAAGCAGCTTTGGTGCCTGCTGTGTTTCGTTGCATTGAAATTTGCTATATATTTTTTTCCCTTTTCAAATTAAATTCAACAGCAGAGTATGAAAAATCGGACGGGATCTGACTACTTTCTGAAGCATTTAAGCTACATCATGATGTTGCTCTAATCAAAAATACAACATAATATTGACGTATCAGAATAAAGCATCATAATCATAGTTAGTATTTTAGTAGTTCAGTAGTAGTTTTAATAGACTGTGATAACCACTTGTAGTTATTTCTAGCTGTGTTTTTTCCTCATCTCTCTATGCAGGTCTTCTCTCCCAGCTGTCCTCCTGCAGCAGTCATGGCCGAGCGTCCGCGTCTCCTGTTCTGCTCAGTCAGCGGAGAAACAGCTCCACACCACCTAAGATCAGTGTTGATTTTGACCAGAGCACCGGTAAAGATTTTGTCACTAGCACCATCTCCATCATTTCTCTCTCTGTCCTTTTGTTAGTTATCTTTCTCTCTCTCTGTTTTACTTTCAACACATAAATCTCACATTATTTCAGAAACAGAATGGATTTAATACACTTTCTTGTATACATGTTAAGCGGGTTCATGCTTTGCCTCCTCCAAGAAGACACTACAGCTAAACACATTTGTTTTGTGCTCGGGTTAGCCTCCAGCAATGTGTCCTTCAGCACACTCCCTGCTTCAAGTTTCAAAACCTGCTTTGCAGATATTCAGCACACCTCTGAGCTCACTGATAGCATGATTCTGCTGAGTTCTGATGGGCTTTTAAAAAGGAGACTAATAGTTTAGCAAACTAATACAGTTAGGCTTTGAAGTATTTGCACGGTAACCGAGTTCTCATGATTTTGCCTTTATACACCAGTTGTATAAAGGCAAAATCATAAAAGAACATTTTTAGCACCAATAAAAAAATAAATGAGTGTTGAGGTAACAGGTGAGCGTCTGTGTGTGCAGGTGTGGCGGTGATGTACATGCAGAGTCCCCCAGTGAACAGCCTCAGCTTAGATTTCCTCACAGAGTTCTGCATCAGTATGGAGAAGCTGGAGATGGATAAGAGCTGCCGAGGCCTCATCGTCACCTCGGTGTAGTATTACGCTATTGTTTGGCTTTGGGTATTTAATCAGTGTTGCTAACATTTTCTCTGCTGTAGTGTCCGTTTTTGAAATGGAATCACAAACTGACACTCTATGACCCTGAGCATGTGTGTTGCTTCCATCCAGAGGCAGCCCAAGGTGTTCTCTGCTGGGCTGGACATCCTGGAGATGTACGGGAAGAGTCCAGAGCGCTGTGGAGAGTTCTGGAAAGCTGTTCAGGAGATATGGCTGAAAATGTATAGCTCCAACATGGTCACCATAGCTGCAATAAATGTATGTGTAAGACACCCCCTCACCTCTGCCTCCGTCCTCACTCTGTATCCCACAGTGATGCAATCACAGGACAGAAACACAACGGGCACATGAAAATAAGTAAACTCATCACTCCCCCCCACAGGGTTCCAGTCCTGCAGGTGGCTGTCTGCTCTCTCTGACATGTGACTATAGGATAATGGCGGACAACCCTCGTTACAGCATCGGCCTCAATGAGACGCAGCTCGGCATTGTAGCACCTTTTTGGTAAAGTTTGAGCGACATCATCTGTGGTTGTTACGTCGTGAATGATGGTTGTTTTAGTGTGTACGGTAAATCAAACTGACAACCTGTTTCTGCACTGTTGCATCATCGTGTTACTGCTACTGTTACAGGTTTAAGGACACCATGGCAAACACGGTGGGCCACCGGACCACAGAGATATCCCTGGAGCTGGGTCTGCTCTACAGCCCTTCTGAGGCCCTGAAGATAGGCCTGGTGGATCAGTTGGTGCCTGAAGACCAGGTTCTCGCCACAGCCACTCAGACCATGACCAAGTGGTTGACTGTTCCAGGTACTTCAGACATCATGTAGCACCACACAAATAGGAGGCTTATGTCAACATATACTATGGCATAATCACATAGTCAGTGTAAATGGTTACAGTCATATCCCAGAACTGACCGGTTCTTCTGCATCATGTCTGTGCAGACAGCTGTACTGATGCATACAGTCAAAATAAGCACAGCAGTAAAAACGGGTCTAATGATTCTCCTTTGTAAAGAACAACAAACCCCCATTTAATAAAAATGGGGGTTTGTTAATGAATCGGTAAAATTACTGGAATTTGAATGTAACTCCTCAACATGCAGGCAGGAGAAACAGCAAACATGAGTAATATTGTATAATATTTTTAATATCGTCATAATGTTGAACTGTACATAGTCCATCTAAAGGCTGCTGAAGATCTGTTAAGCTAACTGTGTTATCTGCTCACTGCACAGACCACGCCAGACAGATCACCAAGTCCATGATGAGGAAGCCAACCATCGACAAGCTAACGTCCAGCAGAGACGCTGACATCCAGAATTTTGTCAGCTTCATCACCAGAGACTCCATCCAGAAGTCGCTCCGCGTGTATCTGGAGATGCTTAAAAAGAAAAAGGGCTAAAGCAGAGAGTGGAGCACGTACTGTAATATGACACGCGTAAAGAAATTAGATTAGACAGACTTTGTGACTAGTTGAAAACTCGATCTGTCGTGCTAAGATCATCTAGTACAAATCCCGTCTTCATAACGATGTTTAAGCAGCCACGTGTTGTCTTTCTCACTCAGGTGTAGCAAACCTACAACTGACACCGGTGATTCAGTAACATATGGAACTTTTCTATCCAATAATCCAACAGCTACTTTAGTTTTACATCTGTTGTATTTTGCCTTAAGTACATCATTTGTTAAATTTAGCTTATGCTCCCCTGCCCCCACATGTGCAGCTTCCTTTCTCATATGACTTTACTGTAGTAGTGGACAGAGGTCACACAGCAAACTGTGGTGTGCCGTGTCTTCTGACTCCTGTCGGTCATGGCAGTGTTACTTTTTCCCCATGCTGACGTCGCCACCACAACACTGACACCACTTTGATGTGGTGGTTGACTGGTGCATGCCGTTTACTGTGGAAATAAGGGTTGGTTTCTTGGTTATAAACAAACAGTGTTATATTCTTTCCTTACACTTTTGCTCTTGGTTTTGCGAAGGCTAAATAAATACACTGCCCTCTCCCTTTACAGCCTCTTGCATGTGAAGGAGTCCCTAGTTGGACATTCACTGAGTCGGGGCAGGGGTTAGTGAACAGTCACAGACTTGTGCTCAGTCTTACTGGACCGTAACAACTAATGAAAGTAAAATTAGGTTTGTTTGAATAGCACCGTAGCTACAGGAATCTCTGAATGTATACATTATACTTTCTGTTCTTCAGCCTTAGTTTGGTGAACGTGGTGAATAAATCTGCGATTCATGCGTCAGTGAACTGAATGCTGTGATTAAAGTGTCATATTCATCCTGTCCTCATTGGCTCTTACTTCTGTTCATGCCAGACATTTATCTCAGGGGTCTTAAACATAAAACGTCATTCTTTAAAATCTATGTATATTTGTATCTATTAAATACAACAGTTCTGATGACGTACACATTTCATCATTAGTAAATGTGGAGAAGGTTTTTTTTCATGTGCCTCAGGTTTTATTCATTTCTGTGAAATTGTTTTTGTGTCTCCATTGTTTTGGAATCATACACGTTTCACACAGAGCTGCTTATTTCTGTCTTGTAATTCATGGGACTGTGGTTGGTTGGTGAGTTTGTCTCTGAATAATCATGTAGATTTATCCCGGAGAGCTGGAGACTGGTCTTGATTCAGGCAGCAGAAGCCGCGCCAATCAGCTCCACCTCCACAGGGAAATGGTCACTGACATCCAGCGCCTGAGTGAGACGGAGAAGACGTTGTTTCCATGTAGCATTTGTGGTTAGTCCAGTTTGACAGAAAACAGAGAACAGGTGTTTCACTTGTACTAGATACTTCACTGTGTACAGTAAAACTCAATAGGCTAAACTAAATGTTTACACTGACATCACCATAGGTTATTTATGGTATAGCACATCAGCTACATATCTCATATAATTAAACAAATTATGATCAGTTTCTGAATGTACTTTCAAATACAAACTGAAACATGCAAAAGTGACAATCCACCATTGTATGTGTAGCAGTGTAGGGGAATCTTTCTTGACTGGAACCTGACAGATGAGTAGAGTCATATCACCAAAGGTTATACTGTTTTTAATGTTTAGCAACTACAAGTCTTGTATAATTAATGTCACTGTTGACAGTTTTCTAAATCACTGATATAATATTGACCAGGCTGTTTCCTTATCCAATGATCTAATGATCAAACAGTGTCAGTCTGTTCCTTTTAACATTAACACTTCACTGCGTTACTGTCCACTGGGCACCCATAGCCTTGTAATACCACTTAGTAGATACTGACCACTGTATACATCACTAAAAAGTGTCTCTTTACAGACAGAGCATGTTCGTATTACAGAAACAGATTAAAGCTGGAGTTGTTCTTACCAGACTCTGGCTAAGATTCAGGTCCACCATGTAGGTGTAAACCTCAGCACTGCTTTGCACGACTCTGTTCATCATATCAGCAGTGACCACAATCCTGCAAATACAGAATGTGAGGTGGAGTTAAAAGCTGGTGTGTATTCATGCATACACCTTGTTTCATGTGTGTTCACCTCGTAAGGATATTTATTGTCCCTACACGTCCTACCTGTCATGTTATAAGTGGGCGTCTGTGGATGTGTGCGTTTGTGTGAAGACACGGGTCCCACCTGTCGTAAGGACATTTAGTATCTGTCACTGTGGTGTCAGCTTGGTCTGTGATCAGCCAGTGGAAAGTCTTGTCTGTGAAGAGGCGGATGTGCTGCCAGTCGGAGCCTTTTATATACGTGCAGCCTGCATTGAAGTCGCCCAGCAGCACGATGTTCTGCAGGGAGAGTGAGATTAAGTTCATCATTCAGGCTTTACCAAATGTGTCCTCTGCACTCCACCTTTACGCACACACTTCCACTAAATCACTATCTATTATCGTCTTTCATCATTTGTAGGCTTGAAGAGAGGATTCACGTTAGTGCTCCAGCGGGTTCGGACATCCGCAACCACATCATAGAGAGCATCCACCTCCTTCACAGCGCTGTCTGGAGAGGTGTGCTGAGGGATCAGAACAAAGTCCTTCACTGCTAGAAAACAGTGAAGAGAGAGAGGGAAACACAAGAGTAATGGATGTGGATATTCACACTATGGTGTGAATCATAGTGAAATAACAATAATAATAGTTTTATAGTGTATCGTGTAACAAGAATGAAACTTAAGCAGGTTATGTCAATGAGGCACTGGTGACCAACAGACAGCTGCTCAGTAGATCACCAGATAAATAAGAAAGACTACATCACTGATGTCTGATGCAGGCAGCGTCATTCACTCGTCCTCTGCCTACCAGTATTTTTGGAGGAAAACATGACGATGAATGGCTCTCTGATGAAGGTGTCTGTCCCACAGGACTCGCAGCCATCGTCATAGGTGTAGTCTTTAACAACAGACACCATCTGCTCCCTGGAAAAACAACAACAGACACCTTTTAAACTGTATCATGTTTGCTGTGGTAAGACCACTGAGGTTTGCTTCTGATGGTTCTAGTTCATAGAGTAGATATATACAAAGACATGAGCAACATACTGATCATGTGTATCAATGTATATATCCAGAAAGACAGCGTTACCACGTAACAGATAGTTTTTTGTGTGTTTTGCTTCTCTGTGTACCTGTAGAGGAAGAGATATCTCTCCTTATATGAGCTGCGACCCAGAGGCTCGCTGACAATGTAGCTGTACCTTGACTGAGACCCTCTAAGAAAACAGACACCCAGATACATTAATGAATCATCTGAAATGATAACGTGTGTTTGTGAACTTTCTACAGCTGTACAGATATTGTATATTCTTATTAAAGGTTGTATCTAACTGGTTGACACGATCCAAGAGTTTCTGGGTTGCCGACAGGTCGTTGTCTCGGACTTCCTGGATTAAAATTACGTCATAGCGATGAACAATCTGCAACACAGCACAAAGAAGATCAAATTTAGTCTAAACTGTGGTATTGTAGTTACTTAGCTTCTCTCCAAAAAGATCGTCTTTACCTTGCAGCTGTGGGTATTTGTGATGATGTATAGGAAACGTGAATTGTGATTGCAAAATAAGCGACAGTAATGTTACAGACCGTGCTGATGATGTTCATCAGGGTGGTGTTGGAGGCTTTCTTACTTCCAAATGCCCTGATGTTGAAGGACCCCAGCAGCAGAGAGGCAGACACATGCAGCAGGGTCAAAAAGAGGCACGAAGCACACGCCAAACGCATCCTGCATGGAGCAAAGAGTTTAGAAACATTTACCCCTTGTTTTAAAGAAACTGATGCCTTAATGTGTGCAGACAACCCCGAGACATAACTGTATCACTGTCATAATTTAACCAGCGTACACTCAACTAGAAGTGCAAGCACTTTAATTCTTAAAAGCAGTACTCACACTAACCACAAATATTAAGTATGCTCTAAAAGTACAAATACGAGTGTGCCACTAAGAAAACAACCTATTTAACAGTATTGAATTTGTTGCTGTTGATAGTTAAAAGTTGTCAAACAAATCTGAACTAGATTTGTACAATATCTTCGGCATCTACAAAAGAAAACTGGTAATTAAAGTTGTCAAATTAACATAGAGGAGTACAATGTAAAAATAATATAAAATGAAGTACTTTGGTACAGTACTTAGTAAATGCACTAAGTTTCTTACCTTAGGGACATAACAAAATTTGTTGTGTTGTTTGTGTTAACAAAGTTCAAAATATTCAACTTTTACACTTTGAATATATCATCTGAATCAAAGCAGAATCCGCTTGATTGCAACTGCTACAAAATTCTATTGTGACAAAAAAAATATAAATACAACTTTTCATGATAAATAAATACGTTGTATTCTTAATGATTTCTACTTATATTTATTTATTGTAACTTCTAATTTGGTTGCTTCTCCATGTGCTGAAGGTTCTACATTCATGTCTGTTAGTGTAGTGTTAACACCTTCTGATTCTGATACAGGTGGCATCGGAGGTGGCCAATCAGATTTTGAGGGTGGCCCGTGCCACCCGAGGCACCTCTCCGACCACGCCCCTGCTAATGAAATGTAGTTTTAGTAGTTTTGTCATTTGTCTGTGCTTGTTTGTCACATTCTTTGTCTCATCTTGTTTACTGTAGCCAAGTAATGAATACAGTAAAACAGACAATAAACAATTACTGTGGATGGTGATCAAGATCCAGAATAAAGCAAATGTCACTAGTTTCAGAGGATGCACACAGTTAAATATGCACTTGTATTATCAGTCACATGACCCTGACAGTCTTTCCTTACCTTAGCTTTACTGTGGAAGTGCACTCGTGGACACATCCCTTCACCTGGCTCTTTATCTAACAGGTCTGCAGCGTAGTGTTTGATATGCTACGTTTTGTTAAAATATTGTCATTGTTATCCCGTCACCCTGGTTACACGTAGTACTGGAGCTTGTGTGGGAATGATTGTTGGGGAAAGGTCATAAAATATGAAAATGAAACAGGGGTTGTGGTAAAGTGTGGTAAGCCTTGAGTAAAACAACACCCTCTGTTCATAACACTAGTTTATCATAATATACATTTTTACCTTTAAAGAAATGACGCTTAAAGCAGGTCCAGCCACAGTGAGTGCAGATAAAGTGTTACGGTACCTTCTCAACAACAAACAGGTTTATAGTGTTGCTGTCCTGAACAATTATTCCATCCATATACTGTTGCTGTAAACATAACCAAAATCTACAAACATACTCACCGTCAGTCACAGTACACTTTGTTCTGTTCGGTGTGTATCTGCTGTTTGTGCATTAAAAAAGATTCAGAAGTGCATAGCTACCTGTTTCTGTGAGTCTGTGTGGGAAACAAGTAGACTTGTTTTACGTAGAGCACAGAGGGCTGCTTGTATGAATCCTGAAAGTCCACTAATTGTTATAAACAGAACCACTGATAGCGTGTCTCGTGTGTGAGGGGTTTTATTTACCTGCAAGTGCACGTGACTGGGCTGAGAGAGGAGGACTGAAGAGAGGAGGTGTGTTGAGAAAGGGATTCAAAGTTTTCAGGTGATGTAGCACGGCAGCCATGTTGGAGGCAGTAGTTCTCATGAATTTAGGCATGAATTTCTTTTTGACTTTTCAGGTTGGGTATGACAGAAAACACGAATGGAAATTAACAAAGTTATATTAGCAGCATTAAAGGTGCAGCATTAAATAGCAAGAAAAACATTCAACACAATATGGGAAGATAATAAATAAATAGACAAGCTGACACTGTCGTCAGGAGCTGAAGTATTTGCTGCAACCATGTGCACCCGCACTGACCCGATGATGAGAAGAAAATATGTAACAGTGGCTAACCGACTAACATATAGTGGCATTATCTGCAGGGAAAAGTGGAGGTTAATGCATTTATTTTGTTCTTATTGTGAGAATCTCTTACTAGACAAAAAAACAAATATCACTGACCAGAAAAGTACTAACTAAATGAAGATAACATTCAGTTCAAGGCCATGAGTCTGGAACAACTGTAAATGTAAGTGCACTATGCAAATATGAATGTTTACTCACATTTCAATTTGTTTATTCACATTTAAGGCAGTACAATGATACAGTATGGTAATACTAATACTGTTTTTTTTAAATCTATGAACACGTGTATCTCCAATGCAAAGTGATTTAAAAAATGACATTAAAAATTCCCCTAATAGTTAAGATACTGTATGTACTTAATATACGTTTTTATTAAACCTTCAAAGAAAACAACTTTGTTATATACAGTAGTATAAATAGTAGTAATTCCAGGTTTAAAAGTATATATTATAACATAATGATTTATTCAAATGAATATACAGGTTTGGGAAAAAAAACAAAACCACCTGAGAATAATAAAGGATAAAATTTACAAGACATTAACAGTATGTATTGGAGTGACTGGAGTGTGCAGATGACCAACAGAGGCTATTTTTAACTGCTGTGTTTACAGAAGCCGTGAGAAAGCAACAGATGGTAAAAAATACATACAAAAAATACATTTAAAAAAAAAAAGTTGATTTAAGGTCATGTGTGCTGGAAACTTTCTGCTCTTGAAGCCATGAAGTCTAAAGGTAATCACCACTGAATATTATTATTACATTTCCATTTCCATTACCTGAAATAAATGGTTTGTTTAAATATCAGATAAGATTTCCTGTTGCAGACAAACATTATACTGTCCATGTAAAAAGGTCATGTACTGCAACTTAATGTATTTTTTGATTAACATGTTAAGCTCTCTGTTTTCCAAGTTCACAGATATTGTGACAGAATGAAAATGAGACATAGGAAAATGTGTTTATGATTTTTATGTGTTTCTCATTTATTAAACTTTAGTTTAGTCCTCAACAAGAATATGCATATTGGCCCAAGAATCATTCCAGCCTTCAACATTGGTCCTTTTCATTTCATTTCTTTATTCTGTTCTTCTTCGTTGGTGAAACAGGAAGTAACAGGACGTTACTGTAACAGGTGAAACCAGCGAGTGGCAGCACAGCAACAATGTTGGGTAGTTTTTCAGGGGAAACAGAGGACAGAGCGAGGTATTCAGTCTTCAGTCCGCTGGGTGGCAGAAAACCACTAACATGTCTGATAGCGACCGAGCAATCAGCAGAAGAAAACGTTTCACAGTGACGTGTAGCGGCCAGAAACCGGAAGAAAACATCCAGCTGTTACTGAGGCTCGGAGCTCTTGCTAGTTTAGCGGTCTGTGTAATGAAACGGCCTTGAGAGTCGGGAATAAACTGGTGTTTTATCATGTTGTGTCCGGAGTAGTTGCTTTAAACACCGATTCCCAGGGAATATAATTCTCCTCGACTTTCCTCCGGTCCGGGTGTTGAAACAAGGTACGTTAGCGCTACGAACAGGGTATCGTTAGCAGGAGTTAGCTGAGGTGCTAATTAGCAGACGACTTAAAGGCTTGCAAGAACCTACTTTACCAAGTTTCTGCGTTTTTCTGTTATCTGTGTGACAGTTTTATAGTCTGAAATGTGAAATGTGTGTTATTATTATGTTGAGCAGTAGCAGGTTCAACAACGTGGATTGTTGTGAAGACAGACATCGTCTGTCATATGAGATGAACAGTGTTAATAACATTGTTGTAATAACCTGACGTTTGTGACTTGGTATTTGAAAAAATGTTTTAAACACAACTAAACAAAAGAAGCAATATGTTAATGTGATGTTTGGACATTTGTTGTTGATTAATGAAGTAAATAATCAGTTTCCAGGTTATCTGTTGATAGGATGATTAGTCAGCATTTATTCGAGCATTTATTTTTGTATTATCACTATTATTATTATTTATTATATCTATCTTTCTGTCTTGGTAACTTGTTTGGCTGTTTAAATTGATTTCAGTTCAGTTTTATGTTTGAATCCAAAGATGAAAGAATGTCATATATATTTAATGCAGATGATTTGCCTCCTGAAGACAGTCAGAGTGGAAACCCACTGACTAGCTCTCTGTCCAACACAATAATGAATGCAAGGTGTTGTTTATTGCAATATTTTTACAGGGGGAAACTGGTCAGATATTCAAAAATCAAAGTTTCTCTCAGCATAACCTATTAATTGTTTGTCGAGGTCAGAGTTGCGGACACTGTGACTCACCAAGGCCTTTCTGTGCTCTGTGTATGTTGATGCAGGTGTGAATGAGTGACGTGGTGCCTCCCGCAGCTCTCAGTGAAGTCCAGCTCCGCTTCCTCTGCCACGATGACATAGAGAATGTCAAGCTGCTCTGTGGTGATTGGTTTCCAATCGAGTAAGAGTCATTCAGTGAGCTAGTCATAGCACCGAATAGTGTTGGAGTTTGATGCATTTGATTAATTCTGATCCAGTGTTGAATTCATTAATTCAATTTGAGCCCTTTCAAAACCATTGTAATGTTTGTACATGATGGGGGGGAAGTTAAAGCGACTATTATGAAACGTGTTTACTGATTTGGATTTCTGTATTGTAAGCGTATTTACTGTACTTGTGCACACTCATTAGTTGATTGCAAATGTAACTGTGACCTCCTAGTAGTTCAACAACTTTCATAATCAAGTCTTTAGTTGTTTCTACCATATTGACTCCTTTAACATGCTTTTGATACAAAAGAAAACATTAAAGAACCATTCTGTCTTTTTCATTGACACCACAATAATTTAGGCTTTTTTACATTTGAAAACACAATTTCACAGTTAACATATCTTGAGCAATACACTTTTCTCTAAAAGTATCTTTGAACCTGCCAAACTCAGTGGCCAGTAGAAGAATACCTGTTCTCTAAGTGTGCAACTATATATCTAAAAGATCATATGGCTTCTCGATAAGCGAGATGTGGCCCATGATTCATGTACAAACGTTTGTTTGAATCAGTATGTATATGTCATGAATAGTTTTCTTTAACCTTGAATAAAAACTTTCTGTAATAGAATTATTAATAACAGACAATATTCTCTTAGAACTCTCAAAGATTGATTTGACCTCCGCTGCCCACAGAGACCTGAGTGGTTTATTCCACAACACCACCTTTTTATTCATTCTGTCCTCTTCCATTTTAATTAGTCTGTTAAACAGTTGGATTTACGTATTCATGTCTACCTCAGCCACCCTCATCAAAGGTCAAATAGCTTTATACTGCACAGTGTGCAGTTTTAAATGCACAAATGCTAAGAGATGGAATCATGATGAATGTCTCCTAGCTAACTGCTGTACCTATCTCTAAGAAAAGGATTTGAAAATGAGAATCTTATTTGTATTGTAAGGAATCTTGTTATTTTGCTTTTTTGAGAACGGTTTAGTACCTTTCTACACATTCACATCAATGCTAACCCATCTGACCTTTGGCTCCAGGTACCCAGACTCATGGTATCAAGACATTACCTCCAACAAGAAGTTCTTCTCCCTCGCTGCCACCTTCAGAGGAGGCATCGTGGGAATGATTGTGGCTGAGATCAAAGGCCGGACCAAAGTACACAAAGAGGTGAGATGTTGATGGCATTAGTCGCTCACTTAAAACAAAGTGCTGTGTAAACGAGCTCCCGAGGTTCGGTTCTGTTATTTGGTGAATATCCGGAGCTTCAGTCTCTGGTGGTGGCAGAGCGTGGCACACATATATATTTAGCACTAACTGCAGTGAGTGAGGGGGATGTCAGACTCCAAGTTGAGAAATAAAATATGTGTTTCCACATTTTAACAATGCAATTTCAGTAAAATTTGTTAAATTTAGTAAACACATTAGTATATACAGTATATAAGTGTGTGTGTGTGTGTGTGTGTGTGTGTGTGTATACCCATCTAAAGAATCTGAATATTCAGATATCTGGATATTAGGGTCCTGTCCTGATTCTTTTATGGTGTGTTGGTGCTGTTTATTTACTCTCACTGAACTGCCATTTGGAAATGTCACTGACATAGTCGAGTCTGTTTTTAGTCTGCTAATTAGATGAACCAGGTGCCCTTGACTGAGTAAAGACTGTGTGAGAAGAAATGAGCAATGAAAATAAATTGATGAACTGAAAAAATTTGACTTTAATTTTAGGGAGCTTAAACAGTCCAGAAAGAAAAAAATGTCCTCTTGCTTTGATACATTTAAACAACTCTTGTAATCCTTGTGTATGAAAGAAGACAAGTGAATTTATTGTGCTGGATCAGAAATCTCCATGTTGCACTTGCATTTTCTTATTCCAATTATTATCATTATTATTATTATTATTATTGATTATCGTTGATGATGAAATAATCTCCTCTTGTCTCTCTGCATGTGTCTTACTGTGTATGTATCTATGTATGTGTTTGTTAGGATGGGGACATCCTGGCCTCCAGTTTCCCTGTGGACACACAGGTAGCCTACATCCTCAGCCTGGGAGTGGTCAAAGAGTTCAGGAAACATGGCATAGGTACTGCTTCCTGTCTCTGAACACACACACACACAACTTTGAATCTCTTCTAGATACTCTTCACAGTGTATGTGAATTAACTTTTATATTTATCAATTTATCCATTATTTATCCATTATTCATCCACATTTCATGCTGGATTCAATGTGCATTGATTTCCCAGCTTAAATTTGGGCCTTGTATTTTATGTAGCTTGGTCCATATTGAATTATAATATTTAACAATGGTAAACTGTGTATCGTTTTCCCTTGTGAAGCAATGGCACCAATCAGCCAGTACATGAAAACCACTGACAGGTGATGTGAGTAATACTGATTATCACCTTACAATGGCAGCAAGTAAATGCTCAGCTTTTGAAGAAACAGAAAAAAAAGTGCACACATAAGGATCTGAGCAACTTTCTCGAGGACCAGACTGTTGTGGTTAGACAATGGATTCAGAGCATTTTCTAAACAGCTAGACTTGTAGGGAGATCTCAGAATGCTGTGGTCACTACCTACCAAAAGTGGTCCAAGGAAGGACAACAGGTGAACTAGTGACAGGTTCATGGGCACCCAGTGCTTATTGATGTGCGTCGTGAGAGAAGTGTTGCCCATCTGATCCAGTCCCACAGAAGAGGTAGTGTAGCACAATTTGCAGATAATTTTGATGAAGGCACTAATCACCAGGTGTCGGAACACACAGTGCCTCACAGTTTGTGCCCATGGTTAGTTTCATCGTTGTGGCTGCTGTATCCTACAGCTCTCCCTAGTACAAACTAGGGCCTGGTAGCTTAAATGGATGAGCATCAGACTGGGATGCAGAAGGTAGCAGGATTAAATCCCAGCCTCCACACCAGGTGTGTCCTTGAGCAGGATACTCAGTGTGGCTGCCTAATGCCCCCCCACCCCCCAGAGGGAATAGGTTAAATGATGAGATCAGATTTTGTAATGTGATTAATGACTGTAAAACCTGATTATTATCATTGCCCAGAGCTCATATGTGACAACAGCTGCTGACTGAGCTCTCTCTCCACCATTTAGGCTCTCTACTGCTGGACAGTTTGAAGGAGCACATCTCAACAACAGCCCAGGACCATTGTAAGGCAATCTACCTACACGTCCTCACCACCAACAACACTGCCATCCACTTCTATGAGAACAGGGACTTCAGGCAGCATCACTACCTGCCCTACTACTACTCCATACGAGGCGTCCTCAAAGACGGATTCACATATGTGCTCTACATTAATGGGGGTCACCCCCCCTGGACAATATTATATCCTTTTATGGAAGCAGGAAAAAAAACACTTCCTTACTCAGTATTGTTTAGTGGACAGTTTGTTTCACGCTCAGGTCTGTTACATCGTTATTTCATGTCCAGATGTTTGTATTTTTTAGGCACAGATTAATCCAACTAGATAGCAAATATAAACATGTTGTTTGATGTTTCCTTAACTGTTTGTCCTCACTGACTATATCCAGCACATCGGGTCCACTCTGGCCAGCCTGAGCCCCTGCTCCATCCCACAGAGATTATACCGACAGGCCCAGTCCCTGCTGCGCTCCTTGCTACCCTGGTCCAACATTGCCTCCAAGACCGGCATTCAGTACAGCCGAACAATGTGACACAACATGGTGAGTTATTTGTTAAACTTTTTTTTTTTTGGCTTTATCTATCCATAGATTTCTGATTTCCTCTCTCATCTCTTTTTCAGGAGCACAACTGTTCCGTTTTTCTCACCAGTCTTCCCCTGCACACACCAAGATGTACACACACTCACATTCTGCGTACCGCTTTCCACAGCCTGTGTATGATGCAGCTCTCAGGTTCAACCTGCGTTTGACCGTTCACAAACCACAATGTTACTCCTGATTTAATACATGTTTGACACTGTTCACACAAGATCTAGGCTTTCAGGTGTAGTCCTGTGCCCACTGCTAAACAGGGTTATTGTACTGCAACGTGCACTGGGACGGACAGTGAGATCTGGTAAAACCACATGATTTTTCTGAGTTTTTCAGTTTCTGTAGTATCTCATATATATACACACCTCCCCATAGTTACTTTAATACCCAGTGTTTACCCTGTCATACCAAAGCTAAGAAGTGTCAGACCTACTTTCAACACAGGCAGCAGAGCAGAGTGAAAGACACAGTTCAGATAAGTTGGCCCATACACACACACACACACACACACACACACACACACAGAGCAATCACAGATCATTGTTTTGTTATGGAAAAACACACTTAAACGCACACACAGGGAACCCTACAGAGACTAAAGGTTCAAACCCTCTTTATGTTTCTGTCTCCCTTCATACTGTCCACTGCTGTCACAGAGACTGTGTATACTTGTTGTATATTATATATACTAAGCTAATATATACATTTTTCTCAGTATGTATGTTTGTTCTATGCTGTCAGTAGGCCTAGCTGGAAGATAACCCATCCATTTTTTTCTTTTTGAGTAGAGACTAAATCATCCAGAGTTTATTCCAGTTTGTAAAGCATACACTCAAGAATAAGGTAAATTTAATTGGAATGAGAGTCTAGCTGTGTTAGTAGGTTAGTAGGATAGAATACTTCTAATTATACGCAGGAAACACTGGGAGGCAATGCAGATGGGTAATGAAGTATATTCAGCCAAGACTCAGGAAGAGTTTCTTGAGTCTTTATTATATTTTAGAGTTTTTAAATGGTAACCGGCTGCAGCCCTGTCCGTCTGCTCTGTGGCTGTAAAACTGCTGCTAATGTAGAAAAATAATTTTAAAACGATTCCCCAGATTAGATTTTTATGTCGGCATGTACAAGAGATGAGAAGAAAAAGGTAAACGTCACACACCTCGCGTGCCTGAATGCACGCGGCCTGTCACAGTTTGTGTATATAGAGATGCGTACGAGATCATTAGCACCTTTTAAGTGCCAAACGTTCAGATCAGATTTGCCTGTGGAAGTTCACCCAACATGTTGACTGGTAACTTTCTGAGCAAGATTGTAGTTTCTTCAGTTTATTGGCCTCTGTTGCATTTCATAACAATGTTTCAGTCAGTGAATAAATCTCTGTGATTCTCTGTTGAGAAAATGGGCATTCATTAAAAGGTGGAAGTGTCCGTTTAACAGCCCGGGCAGGTGACCCAAAAGTCCATTTCAGATATTGTGTATGCAATAAATGTGTTTCATCTGACTGATTGTAAAGACTGAGTCAGTGGACTGCCCGCTGCTGTGTGACTATTTTACATTTTGTCCTAATGTTTTCATTGTGATTGTCATATTATATTGTCATAAACCTGAGCCTTGTTTTCACAATATATCGTGGTATCTGTTGTTTGTCTGAAAGGGAAACTTTTAGATATTCAGTGTTGAATTTGTATTTTGATTTGATGAGAGACAGCTTTAAGAAAACTGCAATGATTAAAAACATGGCAGACATATCCTGACCTGTGGTACCTAGTATGTGTCAAGTGCTAAAACTGCTGGACTCTTCTCTTAATCCTCCATCATCCATAGATGACACTGCACAACTGTTTTCATGGGATGACTACTACTACCCATCATGAGTAAACTGGTGGACTGCCCCTTTAAATAAACTTTGTCACCAAAAACATCTGGTGCCACAAAGGTGCTATAGCAGTATTAGCTTCCGGCCACAACAATGGATCTCTGAAGCGCTTGTAGAGAAGGAAGGAAATTGGTTGATTTTTTTGCTTAAGCCTCATCCATTTATTATATTAAGTTCAATGGTTTTGCTAGGCCTCAGCACTAGATAGATAGATAGATAGATAGATAGATAGATAGATAGATAGGTAGATAGGTAGATAGATAGACAGATAGAGAGAGAGAGAGATAGAAACTTTTTTTATCCCTCGGGAAGGTTCCTCCGGGAAATACAATAAGAAGGGTTTCAGCTCTTGATGACATTTCAATAGTGGGAAAGAAGCATATTATAATTCATCAGTGGCTTCCTGTTCCTGTACATTTCCTGTCTGAGTCTAATTCTCAGCATTGTACATTTTGTTGTTATTCAACTGATTCTAGTTGAAACAAGAAGAGGAGTCTGAAGGACCAGGGCTGGATCCACAGCTGCCTCACTGCTGCACCCCACCTCCCAACCACTCAAACTCCTAATGATGTGGTTGAACATTGAAAAGTGAAATATAGCAATATGCTGATAAAACAAACAAAACAGAGGTAGTTAATAACGTAAAGCCCATACCATCCCTTTGCCACCACACGTATAGTAAATGTTTCTAGATTTGGCCCTGAGAAGAATGTTAATCTACGAGGCTCGAACTGTCTTCTGACGGGAAAGTCACTTAAACTGTACAGCAGCAGTCAACGTCCAATATTTAGCTGCCAGGCAAAGAGAAAAAAATCACAACCTCCAGACTTGTCTTCCACTTTCAAATACTGGCAAGAGAATCATCACCTGTTGTTTGCCAGTCATGGTCAAAATATTCTCAGTATTGCATCCAAGAGTATTAATGTCTAATCACCACAAAGCAACACCTACTCTGAATTTCTGTTCTCTTTGGGACAAAATATCTTTTTACCAGCCACAGGTGGTAAGTAACTAAGTACATTTATTCAAGTGCTGTACTTAAAACATTTTTGTTGTACTTTACTGGAGATTTTCCAGTATGTTACAGCTCTGCCTTCTCCATAGCAACAGAGATTTATGACTATATATCACCTCTGAAAGTTTGTCGAACAAATCTAAACTATATTTGAACATTTATGTTATGAGCAGCATCAACTTGCATCCTGTTTAACAATGCATATTTTTCTTAGTGGAGTACTTTTGTACTACTCTACTTGTATTTCAGCTTGATTAAAGAATGTGAATTGATACTTGAGCATTGAGTAGACATTTTATTATTTCTACCATCTCCACCGGCCAGTGTTCAGCTATAATGATCTTGAGCTTAGTGTTTGGCTCGGGACAGAGAAGCACGTGACGTGATCTGATAATCCATTTTTGTTATTATTTATACATACTTTGGAAAACTGAGCATAAATTATCGTATCCATTAGCACAAATTATTCCCTGTACACATAATCTTGTGATCTTGATTAAAGATGATTGGAAGTAAAGTGGAAATCCCTTCTTAATAATCTTGTTGCCATGATTCTAGAAGACATGATTGTTATGTTGTGCTGCTGGTCAAACAAATACTGTATCTGTATCTAAGTCAAATCTCAATAAAGATATACAAAGAATAGTTCTAAATAGAAAAAAATCGTTACTTATTATTTTATGTATTAATTGGGCCAAACATTTTCAGACAAACACAATGGTAACTCACAATTCTGAATTAAAAAGTTTTACAGATGCACAGTAAACATTAATTATAAATGTTTACAAAATTACAATTTACAAAAAACTCATGGCAAATAAAAATTCTGAGACGTGTATCAAACGTTTGACTTCCTCATATGTTATTATTATTTCCCAGCATTTCTTGTTTTCAGGTTTGTAAATTGAAAGTTGTATTCCATAAAACTAAACCCAAAAGTGGCTTAAATTAACTGCAAACATCTTATTTATGCTTAGGAGATATTTTCAGCTTAACGGACTGTATTTACGGTACAGTGCGTGGTTTTTCGGAGCTCAGTGGAGCATGCGTTACGGTAAAGAGCCAACAGGTAACGTCACTGTAGTGATTTTAGTAACGCCCATTCAGAGAGAGAGAGAGAGAGAGAGAGAGTCAGTCAAAGGTTTATGCTGCTCGACTCCTGGAGGCGAACTTCATCCCTGACAAGTGCTGAACAACAGAGGAGAAAACTAAACCTACTAAACTACTTAGCACTTAAACTTGCGGTATTGTTCTCCTGGACGCATTTTCTTCGGCTTGAGAACATCCTTCAGTCGTGAAGTTGGAGGTAACAACAAGGTGTGTACCAAACTGACTGTGTTTACCCCGTGAACGCCACACGGCAAAGAGTCCAGCTGCAGTGAGCTAAGTGCATTTAGCTCCTAATTTTTAGCAAGAATTACGCTTGAAGTTATATAATTTTACAATTTTAGAGTTATCAGCAGCTCATTAGAGAGGGGAGTGCATATTAACCGTAGAGCAGAGCAGAGATGTGGAGGGGGGGAGCCTGTTGAAACATGTCATTCATTAGTGTTTCTGATTTCCAAATAACTTGACAGATAGTAGATAACATGAGTTCAGATTAAAACATTTCCACCTCTGTTACTAGCTCTGTACAGTACATGTCTTATACTGTGACTTTGGATCTTGACTACCAGTTAAACTTCACTAAGAGAAGTGTGGAATACGGACACATATGCTGCTGCCAGGTGGGGACTAAGCAGTGATTCAGAAAAACACCCCCACATTACAGCCATGCATGACTGCGTGGATGCTTGTCGTGTAAGGCACTGCACCCAGTGAAATCTGATCCTGGATATTTAAAGTCTTATCAGATACCAAAACACTAAACAAGGGTTTGTTATACTTGTAGACAGGATTATACACATCAGAGAGGAAGGCAGACAGTAGAAATACAGTGTTCAACCTACTGAATAAGACTTTATTTATTTGACTGGCCAGTGCAGCCTGGTTCCCTTGTTTTCCACGATGATGTCAAATGAATGAGAGGCACGCGTGTTTTCACACATGGCTCCAATGTGGCGTAACTTAAACTAGCCAATTACAGCTCATACTACAGACAGTGTTTCCTTCTGTGTGGGGCAAACAAAGTGCAGTCTGGCAATGTAGACATATGTGACTTATGTGGTAATAATATGTTCTGCATTATGCATATTTGATTTTGGTGCTAATGGTTATGAAATCTTAACCACTTTTTACTATACAGACTGATTTTTTTTTTATAATCCCAAACACTTAACATACACATACATTGTTATATCTGCCACTATATTAACCTGGCTCTTTCCGTATGGCCCTGGCATATTCCAAGAAGGTGTCAGGGTTCATCAGGCTCAAATTTACAAAATTAAGCTACATCAACAACAATTTTTCAGTGTTAGTCACATGAGGAGCCAAAGTGTCTTTTTTGTGGGAGAATCACTAGAAAAAGAAGTGGCTGTAAAACTTTCATTACGTTTGTTTTGTGAATTTACTCTTATTATATCATCAGTCCAATATCACGTGGAAAGCCTACAAGAGCCATGGGATTATTTGATCTTATCCCATTTTCGTGCTTAAGCGGGCGATACTGGCTGAAATGCTTGCAGAATTGGACGCTATAGGCTTGAGTCGTCTGGAGAATGATGCTTGAAAAATATATGCGATGAACTTTGTGGCATAATTCCAAACAGGAAAAGAACTCTTTGATCAGCAAAGACAAAACGAGGAGTTTGTTTTTGCCTCTCAGAGCAGTAGTTTTGTTGTAACGGTTTGAACGGCACTGTCTTCTCCTGCCCCGCTGAGCTGGGAGAGCAGCTCAGTTTGAATCATATTTCAAAACATGCACCACTACATGTTTGTCTTTGTGGGCTTTGGTGCAGTGTTGACATTTCATTTTGTCCAGTGAAGAGGTGTGTTATGCGTTTGCACATGTTACGTGAGCAGTAAACCCACTGCCCTTTACTGCATGACACTGTGTCATCTAGTCCACATAACAGTGCAAAAATGCAGGTAAGACCATGGCCAGAGGCATCATCTGCAGAACACTGAGCTCTATAATCTATCATAAATGCTTGTTTTCAAAATGTCCACTGTGCCGTTAGGCCACAATGGATTTTATGGCCGTGGCTTTTACAGCTGTGAAGTCTTGAGACCAAGCTTGTTGTAAACTCCTGCCATGTTGTTGTGCAACATGATCCGCTGTAATATTCCCCTGTGAGCGCTGGCTGTAGGCAGTAAAGTGATGACAATGCTGAGGGTGCCAAGACAGAGATGGGGCTTGGTATAGAGATAGGGTGGTCCTGTTAAAACAAGAAATTGCCTGTTGCTGCAAATGTGGAAGCACATTTGATTAGTGAGTTTTAAAGGTGCTTTGTTGGCAGATTTTAGTTTCAGACATTCAGACAAGGCCTGACTGTTTCCGCCTGTTTCCAGTCTTTGTGTTAAGCTAAACATCTGATGAATCATCTAAATCTCAGCATGAAAACAAATGTGTTTAAACTATTTACTTTAATTAAAGTTGTAAACATGTGTAGGCTGCTAACTTTGATTAACCAGCTAAATCTTTCTACATGTCTTAAGGATATTCTCATCAGAACTTGATGACTCGATGAACATAATGACGTCTCCATATTGCTTGATTTGTCTTAGAAAAAGTCCAATTTCCAATATGCAGTTGCAAAAAGAATAAAAAGCAGCAAATTCTCAGATTGGAGAAGCTGGAACAAAGTGACATTCGTTGTTTTACTTTAAACATTATCTAAACCATCATGTTGTTCAGCTCCTCCTCTTGCTGTCACGGGTTATTCTCATATTTTGTAGTGTGTAAGCATGGAACATGTCTTCGTACACTTGTCCAGTTGATGTGTGAGTAGTTGTGGGTCTATCTAAGGGCAAGTAGAAACTGTGAATGTAATGTTTGTTTGAAGCCCTGGGGCACAAGCAGTAATAAACCAGAAGTACGTTCGCCTATCTATTAGCAGCTGTGAGCTCCCAACACCCCTGAATTTGACCTTGTCTGACAGTTGTTATTGTTATTAGGATCTTAGGAAAAGTGTCATACTGTTGCATTAATTAAGTACTGTTTAATGACAAGGCATGCATGTTTGTGCAATGGAAACACTAATACAAATATATACACTATACAAAAAGTAAATTGCACAGAACAATTGTATCTGTAGCAGCAGATAAAATGTGAAGTGAGTTATGTTGTTAATCTACAGTCATTCACCTCTGTTTGTGCGTATATGTGTTTACATTTATTACCTGCACTTTGCCTAAGGGGCAAATTCCACTCACACTGTTGACGTGTTACTGGTGTGGCTCCCTGAAGGTATAACTGATCACCACGTAACTCAAAAGTTATACTAAAAAAAGTGTGTATGGGAATGTCATCAAACACGGTTGCACTTAGCAAAACCGGTACTGTAAAGTCACAGTGATTAAAATGTCTTCGGAAATAAATGCTTGCTTAGAGGCAAACGAGCGTCAGCAGAAGTTTTGTGCAATCGTGGCCTTCGGTGCACCACCTCAGTGACATTGTGGGCTTCTGTTCCGGTGTACCAGTAGTTCCCACCATGTTTACATGTAGAAAAACCATCATTTGTCATTCTTGTATATAGATTTAAAAATCTTTTATAACACACCTGTTACCTGCAGCTGGTCAGTGTTCAGATTTCTCCTCTATTATCTGCCAAATTATATTTACTAACCTAGGGTATTAGTGATCTTTGATGCTGTAGCCTAAAGTGCATCATCATATTCTGTCCCAACATTTGGACTGATTATGCAGTGAGAGAACAGTCTCTGTGGTGAGAGAGCAAACAGTTTTTCCCAAACAGTAAGAACTGCATAAATACTGCAACCTACAGTATGTATCATTAACGACTGTAATGTATTTAAGCCTTAATCTGACTGTCTTTACTGTTGCACAGCTTTAACTGATGAACTTCTGCTTATAAAACCCCACATAAGAAACATAATCCCTCATTTATTCAGGAAACGGGGTTTGTCATCTGCATTATTGAATTGGTGTACTGCAGAAAACCTATATTATACATTTGTGTGCAACAGTGCACAGACGGAAGAGTGGCACCAGATGTTTGGTTTTCTTTAAGACAAGACAAACACATTATTTGAGGTGTTTCTCTTTTTTAATCAATACTGCTTTAAGCCAAATTATTTTTGGCATCATTAAAAATATGCCAACCATCACACGTTTCTCCAGCAAACAGCTCATGTGGGCCTGGTTTTTTTTTTCATGTGGTGTTGTTATCTGTCTGAACACAGTCGAATATCTCACAACCCTCCATGTTTATCAGTCAGCCTCAGTTGATCTACCTACTAGATTAAGAGCTTCTAGTTGTAGTCTAGGATTAGGCAATATGACAATATTAGTGTCAGTCTCACCAATGCATGCAGTTTGCAAT
The DNA here is from genome assembly GCA_034779795.1 of Ctenopoma multispine. Taxonomy (NCBI): domain Eukaryota; kingdom Metazoa; phylum Chordata; class Actinopteri; order Anabantiformes; family Anabantidae; genus Ctenopoma; species Ctenopoma multispine. The sequence goes on from JAUYWH010000026.1 coordinate 3,151,407, forward strand.
ATGAGTTAAGAGACTACTGATGTTTTTATCAAGTGTGACATCTCATTTAGGAGCAAACCTCTAGAGGCTTTGATGCTGTTGTACTTCTAGAGGTGTTGTATTACATAGGAAAAGATGTGATGCTTTGCATAGCACTGTGTAAACATATCTAGATGTAAAGTAGAATTGAGCTAGATGATGGTTCTGCACAAGACAAAAACCGGCCAAGCACAAGATTAGTTTTCATTATTTTTTAGCTGTATTTGTTTGCTGTCCTGCTGTTCACATCTGCAGCAGGCACAGTATAGAACACACAACATGCACAAAGGTGTGAATAACTTAATGAAAATTTGCGTAATAGTGTTGTGACTTTTCAGCATGTTTGTTTCGTCAAACATTAAAGTTGTGCTAAAGATTTTTTTTAAACTTAAACCAGTCTTATATAAATCAGAAAAGGCATCTTACCCCCATCTATTGCAGTACAGTACTATTTATGTCATATTTTGGTGGGGGTACAGCACAGAGTATGGAAGTCTCAACCCACAGGAAGTGACAAATCAAAATGTCTGAAAACTTGTGGCTGAAATCCAAACTGTTTTCTAAACACCAGAGGATATAGGAGTGGTTTAGAAACAAATTCTACTCTTATATATTGTTCCAGCAACAAGAGTGAGATGTAGCCCTGTATGTAAGCTCGATACCGCCAAAAGGTAATTGAGAGATCTCAGTTATTAGGTATATGTCAAAAAAAGAGGCTTTGTTTCAGATCACAAAACAAATTTAAATATTAGACAAAGATAACCCAAGCAAACACAAAATGCAGTTTTTAAGTGATGATTTTTTTTATTAAGGAAAAAGCTATCCAAACCTACATGGCCCTATGTGAAATAGCCCCATAAACCTAATAACTGTTTTGGCCACCCTTGATGGCAACAACTGCAATCAAGTGTTTGTGATAACTGGCAATGAGTCTCTCACATCACTGTGAATGAATTTTGGCCCCCTCTTCTTTGGATAATTGTTTTAATTAGGCCACATTGGGGGGGTTTCTGAGCATGAACTGCCTTTTTAAGATCTAACAGCATCTCAATTGGATTGAAGTCCGGACTTTGACTAGACCAAAAAAATCGAAATCCGAATCCGAAATCTTCATTTGGTTTTTGTTAAGACATTTAGATGTGGACTTGCTGGTGTGTTTTCGGTCATTGTCCTGCTGCAGATCTCAAGTGTACTTTAACTTGAGGTCACAAACTGATGGCTGGACATTCTCCTTCAGGAGTTTTTGGTAGAGAGCAGAATTTATGGCTCCATCAATCACAGCACGTTGTCCAGGTCTTGATGCTTTAAAGCAGCCCCAGACCATCACACTACCACCACCATGTTTGACTGTTGGTTTGATGTTCTTTTTATGAAATGCTGTGGTAGTTTTACACCAGAAGTAGCAGGATGCAGTTTTCAAAAAGCTCAACTTTTTGTCAGTCCACAGAACATGTTTCCAAAAGTCTTGGGGATCATCAAGATGTTTTTTGGCAGAAGTGAGACAAGCCTTTATGTTCTTTTTGGTCAGCAGTGGTTTTTGCCTTGGAACCCGCCACTTTTTTCCCAGTCTCTATTTTATCGTTTAGTCATGAACACTGACCTCAGCTGAGGCAAGTGAGGCCAGTTCAGTTCTTTAGATGTTCTTCTGGGTTCTTTTGTGACCTCTTGGATGAGTTGCTTTGCTCTTGGGGTAATGTTTGTAGGCCGGCCACTTCTGGGAAGATTCACCACTGTTTCAAGTTCTCTCCATTTGTGGATAATGGCTCTCAACAGGTCTGGCAGTAATCAGGCCTGAGTGTGGCTGGTAAAGTATAACTCAGGTGTGTGTAAAAACACAATTAATCACAGTCACTTTATTTTTTAAATAGGGGGGCAATTACTTTGTCACATAGGGATGATCTGAATCATCTGTGTGTGACAAATATGCAAAAAAGTAAAAAATCAGGAAGGGGACAAACACTTTTTCACACCACTGTAAATAATTGCCCAGAAAAACACTCCTCTACAAGTAGAAGTATTCTTTAAGTTTTCTACCGAAGGTAGGTACAGTTATACCTACCTTGAACTTTAGTACAAGTACTAAAGTTTGTGCTCTAAATTTACTAGTAAAAATGTAAAAAGTACCTTACTAAGAATGCAGTGTTTTTTAAATAATGTGTTTGCTAATGTTTGTGTAAAGGTGTAGTCCAGGTTTGTTTAAAAAATCTCAAAAGAAAAGTTCGACTAACATGTGTCGTTACCAACAGACTGTGGAACTAAAACAGCAGTCAGTAAATGTGGGGCTGATTTAAACACCTTATAGTGACAGCAGGCTAATCTATATCTAATACATCAGTGTTTTTATTAATTTATAATTATATATATTTATAATAATTAATAAAGAATCTAATCCTGCAAAAAAGTAACTAGTAATTAATGATGTTAAAATTAATGTAATGAAGTAAAAGTACAATAATAAGTACAGTGAAGTAAAATCAAATAACAAGGGTTAGGGTAAGTACAAGTACCTCAAAACCGTACTAGACAGCGCTTGTGAACCACCTCTGCCAGTTGAACGCACAGCTATGTGTTGAGTTGAATAGTAATGTTATTAGCTTTGTAACTTCATGAGCTATCACTTTGTCGGCCAAAACAACCATTCGCGTTAACACAAGTCTTTACAATCAACTCCACAAACGTGCTGAAACCATTTGCTTTGTTGAATCTTCAGTGGAAGCTGAACATTCATAAACCGTGGCTCTAAAGTGTTTTCCAGTATGATCCAACACAAGCTCTCTGTGGATGTGACGTAACCCTGTTCATTATTAGGCCATCATGGGCAGTTGTCAGTCATTTTGCAGTATGAATCCCCTGCAGAGGAAAGTTTCACAACCCAGACTGTTTCAAACATTAAAAGCAAAAGTGATTGTGTTCACTGTAGGTTTATGAGGATGATATTTGGTAATAATTTTAGGATCATTCACTGGTTAAATTGCTGGAAGTGACTTGTTTATTGCTCACTTAGTCCATTACTCCCACCAGTGCAGTGAGAATGTAACAGGTCATCCTGACCGAAGCCAGAGTCGAGACACAAAGATTTTACAACAACCCATCATCATTGTAGATAAAGAAAAATGGGAGGACTTTTTGGACATTGTAAAAAGCAAGTTGTGAAAGGAAAAGGTTGAAATGCCCTATGAACACACAAGTGGTTATCGGTTAGTTTTAGATCATGGCCTATGTTTGGACCCCTCTGTCTACGTACATGTTGTTCCTGTCTGCACAGTCAAGGACCAGTTTGTATTAGCATCTCAATCCTGAAGAGAAAGACATGCAGATTTTAAGCAGTCAGGTGATGGGAAGCTCTACTGTTAAGTCTGCCGTGCATATGTCAGCAATTTGGCAAAAATATATCATGATTCTATTACAGTTTAATTTTAATTTTTTATTTAACTTTACAGTCAAACTTCCCAGTTTAAACAAATATAGCTGTACAAGGTAACAAAATCTAATAGAAAAAGCATAAAGCATAAATCTTGTAACAGCATTCAGAATACACTTCATTTCAAATTCAGTGTGGTGGTGTAGAGGACAAATTCATAAAAAAAAACCTTCATTCCATTACTTATTAACATCACATGTTGAATTTTAAGAGCAGTTTCTGCTTTTTCCTAAGAAAATAAATAAATAAGTAAGAAAGTCTTGTAAATATAATTATTAGCATGCTGTGACATCCCAAAAAATGCTGTTAAGGGCAAAGTGGACTTGCTTTCTTGAAGTTCTTGAATACGTTTCACCTTCCATACAGGGGACTTAATCTGTTCTGCCTGACTGGCTGGAAAAGCAGATTTACAAACCCTGTGTAGTCATTGAGTCGTTGGATGCTGTTAAATGTTCTTAATAGAGTAACTTTTGGGTTTTGGGTCACCTCCCTAACAAGGCCCATCTTGGCAGGTTTACTCTGTGCTTCCAGACTTCTTCCATTTCTCAATTCTTGAGGCCAGTGTCCTCCTGGAAAACTTAGTTTTATCAATGAATATTGTTTTCAAATATAGAAATAGTCTAAAAGATGAACCAAAAAAGTAATCAAAGGCTTTATCCTGTGTGAACCATGAATGTCTGAGCCTGATTATCTGCCAGTCTATGATGAAAAGTCAGTGGATCACCAAAGTCATTTGCATTTGTCCACTGTGCACCATGAATGTCTGTAGACAGTTTTATTCTTGTCCATTATCAAGCTGTCCAATTGTCGAGATATTTCAGCACTATGGTTTTCCACGCCCATGTGCACGGCAAGGGTCCACATCGTTACGACAGTTACAAGCAGTAAATGTGAACAGGCGTTAAGAGAGCCCGAAAACAATCAAATCACAGCACAGCAGCTGAAGAATGTCTCTTCTCTGGTGACTGCACAGGATGAAACTCGGATGTTCTGTTTTTCCTGCTGTTATTGGGAATGACGATTATCAGCTGTGGTTGTGACACTCAGAGGAAAAAGGTGCTAGGAAGGAAAGGAAGAAATGGAAGGGACGAGTGGCAGGAAAGATAAGCATTTCACAATACTCAATACATTAAAGATGTTTGTCTTGATAAACAATTAGAATGACAGGAAAAGTTTTTGAATCCCAAAGAGATGCATATAAATGTTCTTGTCGTTTTGCTTGTAGCAATGATTGAATTATTTCGGCTTTGCTTTAGATCACTTGAAAGGGATTTATTTCCATGAACTAAAAGGTTAATAACAAAAGAAGAGTTAAAAATAGTTTGATCAAAGGCCATTCACTGACTCTTCACCTACTCTTCACTAGAAGCACCTGTATGAATAAATCATAGCTTTTAACTCCCTCCACATTAAAACAGCTAATTCTACTCCTACTGAGAAAAACAACTGATGGCAGGACATAACAAATGCTTTCAGCAGTTATATGGGGCGACAGTAGATCAGTTGGGAGAGCAGTTGTCTCCAGACCCCAGGATCAGTGGTTCCTCCTGGCTACATGTCGAGGTGTCACTGGACAAGTCACCCTGTAATAATGCTAATGTGTACTGTCTGGCAGCTGTATAACAATAGTTTCCCCAAGAAGATCAATAACATATGTTGTTGTTGTCGCAATAGTTTCACATTTTGCCATTATCATCTACCTATCATTATCAACTAAATGCCAGAATAAATCTGATAGTTATTTTGTCAACATCGCACACCTTTACCACTTATTACCACTTTTAAGATTAAAAGCCGTGTTACTTTCACCATGTTGGGTATGGATATAATGGCATTTCTGCCAGAGCTCCATTTTCCCCATACACACCAGGACTGGGCAGCTCTGGTGTGAGACCGAAAGGATACGTATCTCAATACACTGTCACCGATCTGATACAATAAAGGTCCATATGCAGATTTACACTTTCCAGTTTAGAAAAGCTATAGATTTATGAAGACTTTGTCTAAATCAGTTCAAGCATTTACAGTAAGTGCCAAAGTTTCTTCCCTTGTCTTGCAACAGTGGATATTCTTATACTTTATTCAACTTTAATAATGCCCAGTGATTCATACAATCCCTCACTCCTTTTATGAGTCCAGTGTTTTCATCTAATGTAAACTAATTATGTGTGCACAATAATGAGCTTTCCCCTTTAATGAGACACGAGGCGAAGTTAAGTTATTAAGTTTTATGTTCCTCTTTCCTTTCAATTAGAAATATAAGAGAACTGGTGGTGAACTGCTCCATTAACAAGCATGTTGGTACTGATGTGTTTCTGTTACTGTTGCTTAGGACAGAAGATTACCAGCCTGTGTAGAGAGGGTGAAATATAGGAGAGGCAAGGATGGGAGTATGGATGGAGGCTAAATTGGGAAAATGTAGAAAATGTGTGAGAAGCTGAATGGGAGTGTGTGTGGTCAGGGGCTATGTACAAAGCAGACAAAAAATTTAGAAGAGTACATTGTACGTTGTGGTATTTTTGTGCCTTGCTTGCATTAAATGTGATTAATCACTTTAAATTTAACTCCAGTTAAATTTTATCAATTTCAATCAGTCAATCATCTGAGTTTAAATCCACCACTGTCTTACTCTCCTGATTCTCTGCCAGAGACTCAGATCAATCAATCATGAGACTGACTCATCAAACTCACTTAAAGCCAAACAAGAAATAGGCTTCTTAGCCAAGTTGGCACACATGTAACATGCAAGAAAATGTTCCATCCAGTAACCTCAGAGCAAGGTGTAAATTAGCAACTTTAAATAATCCCTAACAAAAATGGTTATTACATAGTCAAATCAGATTTTTCTAAGCTCTTACATACCGACATCTGGCTCAGCCGCCAACGTCCTAAGATGACATCACATACATAATAACACATAATGTGGACCGGTGCATGCAAAGGAACATGGCACCACTGGTGCTCGGAGAAACAAATCCAGGAGACGTTGCTGGAGGTGTGATTAACAGGGTACATTCAGAATTTATGGTTGTGCGCACGATTGAAACACAGGAAATACTGCACTGATGCACATCGGTGGGTGACTCACCAAATTGTAGAAAGTAGGAGCCACTCTTATACATCATATTTGGCCTTGTGCATAGAAACATACACACACGCTGACTTCTAAGCAAACAAAGAGCTCAGTGTAATAGACAGCCTGAGTTTAAGGTGAAAGCTTTCTGCCTTCTGTGCTCAACACTGGCTGCATAATGTGTCGAAAGCAGCTTCTCTCATCCTTTGTATTAATTCACACAGCTCCCTAATATGCTGCCCCCATCCTCTTCATTCTTTTAACTGCTTGACAACAGTGACAGCACAGTAACTGAGAAACCAATCAGCTACAAAAGCTCGAAGTCTTTTATGAGTTCAGTGTGAATGCAATACGCTCAGCTGCTGAACCTCCAGTTTTAAATACTGGACCTTTTATAAAAAAAATTGTTTGTGGGGGTGCCATTTGTGTCACCTCTTCTTTGCTGACGTTTCCTATTCTTTCTTTTTTCCCCTGAGGGTGAACATGGAACTGAGTGAACATGTGAGAGAACTGCTTGAAAGAGAGGCAAAGGATGGAGCCTAAACGTGGCTGGAGGAGGAAAAGGGAGCGATTCGGGGGTGATCGCGTTAGAAGTTTTAGTTCCTCACACAGTCATGCTGTTCTGCTGCCTGTGGAGTTTCTCGCCCCTTTCCCTACACTGTCACTTCATTCTTGTAATGCAGTGTTTCCACTTTACATGGATGTGACTTTCAGCACATTCGTAGCTGTGCATATACTACCACTTGGCCTAATATGATCCTTGCGATGTTTTTTTTTTTTTCCTTTTTTGTTCCGATTGTCTAAAAGGCAGTGTGATTAGATTTGTGGTCAGCAATGATTTAGAGGCCTTTTTGTTGCCATTAAAGCTTTGGAAATTGTGGCTTTGTCTGTCTGTGATCTGTGTGATCATTAGTCTTCTGTGCATGTTTTTGTTTTCCTCTGACTTGTCCAGCCGTCAGACCTCAGCAGGATGGGAGGTGACAGGACTTCCTGCTGCACATATGGACTCAATTAACAATTGAAAGATAAAGGAGAAAAACATCCATCCTGCTTTGGCTGGGTATTATCAATGTGCAAGTAACTTTCTATGTATCGTATTTCTCAGCCGTAACAAACCGTACCAGTTAAACATGGTTACTGTGAGTGTGTGTTGGCATAGTTTTGCCCTCCTTTGAGGCCACAGTGGAAACAGATGTTTCATGGCTTTGGGACTGCTTTAGATGATTAGGGGGATAGTTCAACATTATAGGAAATATGTTTATTCGTCTTCTTGCCAAGAATGAGATGAGAAGATTGATACCACTCCTACTCAAAGAGTGGCATAGTAGTGAGTCCTGAAAAGACTTGTGAGATTGTGGTGGGATTTTTAGAGGATGGACCACAAAAAACACATCCTTACAGTACGAGACTACGCCCAGCAGGGGTTAGTTTAGCTTAGCATAGAGACGGTAAATGATGATAAGAAAACAGCCCAACTTTTTTAAGGTGCTTCAAACACTATGATAATATACTAATACTCTTAGTTAAGACATGGTCCACCACGAGATGGGTCCACCCATAACATGGTATTTACATTTATTTTTGCAGATTAAACGGACAAGATAGAACTTAAAAAATGTGAGCTTTAGAGGTTTTGATATATCAAATTTTAGAAACTTTGAGTGAGTCAAGTACAACAGTAACTGTTTCTTTCTGTTTCCAGTCTCAGCATGAAAACAAATGTGTTTCCGTTTCTTTAAAGGCTTAACTTAACATGTTGTGTTCATCACTGCGGGTCACTGCACACAACCAGTTCTCTTGCTTTTTATTTTTCTACAAACTGATGCCACGGTGGACGGAGACATACAGGCTTTAAAACCTGCTGAAGTAGTAACATGTGCCTGAGTAGAAATGTCAAGGATCATCTCTTTCCTCTATCTGTCAGTGCAGCTGTGGATGATTTGATCTACTGTTGTTGAACTTTAAATTGAAAAAAACTCTAAGTGCTTTCATGGATTCATGGTTTGTGCCTGTGCAGAATCTGAGATCATAAAGAATAATGGCCACATGGACAGTGTTTATCCTAACAAAGCAGTTACTGTGGGCACTCACAACGGTGAACATGTGTTCATGTATCTACAGTATATTGTTCACTGTTTGCATTGCAAGTGATCATAAAATATGATCTGATCTGTTCAACCAGTTTCACCATCCCTCTGTTTAACGAATACGTCGTTATGTACGTCGTCGAAAATGTGAGGATTTTATTTTTGTGTGTGTTTTATCATCTTAGAAATATTGTTTGTTGATATTCGTGAGTTTGGTGAAGATCAGATCACATTTCATGACAAAACTGCAGACTGTGTGTGTGTGTGTGTGTGTGTGTGTGTGTGTGTGTGTGTGTGTGTGTGTGTGCCTCACTGGTATTTGCTGTTTCAGCAGGGTCTCTGGGTTCCGCGGTGTCCAGAGAACACTATCATGGAAAATTCCATAGGACACAGGTTTAGTCTAGTGCTGTCTGTGTGAGAACACAGCTATTGTTTGTGTCTGTTATAGTAGTGACCATTATAAAGTCCAGAACATGTTTTGGTTTTTCAGGTCAGTGTTTGAGCACATTGAATTAAAGCTTTTAGTTCTCTAAACATTAGTGAACGTTTTTGTCATTGTTTGACTAAGTGTAGAATGAGCATGTATGATAAAGAATATGACATTTCATAAATATGTGTGAAGGTTAAGTGATATTTGGCTGATCAAACTCATCATAGTAAGACTGTCAAGCACAGAAAACACACACAGGTATTATTAAGAATTCAAAACGTGCAGTTTCAAGAAGGAAGTCGATTGCCGCTTGTGTGCTCACAATGACACTGTGAACTTCTGTGGAAATTCTCTAATATTAGATTTACAGCTTTTTTTCTGACATTTAAAAACAAATGATTAAACGGTTCATCCAGAGAATAAATGTCTGAATATTTAAGGGTGAAAATTATCAATGGTTACAGTCCTGCTGTGGTTGGCTGGAAGGATCATTTAGTGAGTGTTGAGGCACAACAACAGATTCTCTCTGTTGAATTTGTAGATGAACCTTTAAGTCGTCCATTATCACATTTTATAAGTCGGCTTTGAAGGGGTTTATGGGATACAGCACCCTCTGTCATTACAGTGGATTGTTAAACCGTGAAAGGAAAACTACCCCCATCAAACACTTGCACCACCAATATCTGAGCAGCACATACTTTCCCAGACTCCTTCATGATTTATCTTTTGCTTATCAGACACGTTTCTGCCCCCCCCCCCCCCTTTCCTGTTTTATTTAAGTCTCTTCAGTAATTTTAACCCTGCAACAAATAACACGATGAGTTTGAACCTGTTTGAGTTGATACACACCTTTTCCCAGTGATAAGGTGATAATAAATGATGGAAGTGTGTGTGTGTGTGTGTGTGTGTGTGTGTGTGTGTGTGTGTGTGTGTGTGTGTGTTGTTCCTCCAGCAGGAAGTGTGCTGTCCACAGAGACTGATTGCATTAGCCTCATGTCTATCAGGTTAAGAGGGATCAGACGCTCTGCTCACTTGGCTCTGTGCTGTGAAAGTGTACGATGTGTTCAGACTCCTGCTTCCACTGTAGGTGTATGAATGTTAAACAAGCTGCTGTGTGCTCAGTAAACCTTCCCGTATAAATACACACATAACTTTGAAAAACCCACTCCGTGACTCAACATTAGAAAATGTCCTTGTTTAAATTTGAGTGTAGGTGAAATTTGAGGAAAAGCTGCAGTGATTGGGAAAATTTGTTTAGACAACACAAGCTCATAGACATCACCAGATGCTCTTTTGTTTCTACATTTTTAAATTTGGTGCTAAACCCAAAGTTTGGTAAAGTATCTGTTTCCCAGCTTCTCTTTACCACTGTAGAAGTACTGGAGCTCACTGACCTGCTGCTGGTGCCTCTGTCATTGTTTCCTTTTTTCCTATTCTATTTCCCTAACGCCCATCTCTCCCCCCTCGTGTTTCTCCTCTGCAGCTCTCTTTTAACAATATAGCAGTAATGGAGAGGAGAAATCAATGGAGGTTTTCTTTTCTGCCCGTCCCTAATTGGTTGACATGGCTGGTGATGTAATGACTGATGATGTAAGTCCCAGGCCGAGGTGAATGAGGGGACTGTTCTCCTTCTCAGTTTCTGTCAGGTTGCGGTGGTGTCACCCTGTCCTCAAATTGTTGCCATGGTTACTGGGGTTCTGAGAGAGCCACCAGCAGGTCACTGATTCAGTGTTTTCGGGGGCTGTTGTGTTTCAGAGATGCAGCTTTTAAAGAGAGTGGAAAAAAGTGTTTTTTTTAAATAAATGACACTTAACTCTGACTCACACTCCTACGTGTGTGTGTGTGTTGTAAATGTGTGGGCGTGTTGCTGCCATCAGTTTAAACCCTCTGTGTCCCTCTCCTCAGGTGTTTTACAACCTCTGCTGAGTGACCCCCCCTTCCTCCCCACCCTTCAACTCCACCTCTTCTTCTAAAACATGTCTTCTGACGCTACTCCCATGGGGGGGGCACGACCAGTGACCCCTCCACTTCCCTCTCCAGGATCCCCCCGCTCTCCACTGTCACCAGGTGAAGACATGTTTGTTTTTTTTAGCTACCTTCACACTGATACTGTATCATAACCTGTTTTAAAAATCTTAATGCCACATCTACGTATGTGGAATTAAGAGTAACCAATCAACCAGGTTTTAGAATATGGAAAGAAATTCCCAGAATGCACGTAGTTTTGTTTTTTTAACCTTATGGTTTTATGATAAATGCAGTGTGACAGCTACTAACCAGCTAACTGAGATGTCACATGACGCCTCACAACACAACATGAGGCTTCATCATTAAAACTGTAGCAAACGAGCAGAATCTTATGGAACGCCTTATTGTCTCATGTCATTAACCATGCCTTATCACATGCTCTGTCACCACACAGGGAGTTTGGACTGTTACTTGCGAGTAGTACAGTGCAGAACCATCCCAGTGATGCACCATACTGCAGTGTGTTATTTGTCATGATATGTTGTCCCATCAGGATCCCTGCAGCCTCCAACCTCTAGACACAGAGACCGCTCGCCATCCCCCATGAGAGGATACCTCATCCCGAGCCCTCTGCCCACACGCAGAAACAGGACCTGCTCAGCGTAAGGACACACATACACCCACCGGCCTTAACCATAGTTGTGAGGGTACTTGTTGATATAATACATTCCTTTGTTCTAATCTGAACCCAATTCTAACGTTAAACCTCAAACCAACACACAGGCGTGAAGTGACATGAGACGAAGCAAACAAATCAGCCAGTGAAGGTGATATTAGCACAGTTTGTTGAAATCATTAGTTACTGTTGGGAGCAAAGCAGGGGAGTCAGTCAGGTGCAGTGTCAACAGACAATGAAGGTGACTGTACAATACCCTTTGTTCTCCTGGTTGTCTCAGAAATCACAGGGCTCATTACATAGGAGTATTATGTTATACTGAAGACTATAACAGGATTTCTAGTATTTTGACTTTGACACGCTGCCAGCTGGGGCTAATATAGAAACAACAATTTAGAAACAAATGTCATGATCACACAGGCCAACACAAGCTGTTCGTCAGCGGCTGTGCAGCAGCTAACCAAGCCACTTGACTGGAGGTGCGACCTTTCCTGCAAAGAAATGTTTTACTTGGATTACTTCTTTCACAAGCACCCATAGTGTTTCTCAGCCAGATTCACGACTCTAAATGTATCTAACTGTTGCTGTGTCTCAGCTAAGTTGTTGTTAGCCATATTTACCTTGTCAGTGTTGTGGTCCGCTGCCACCAAGAGGCCAAAATAAAAACCTCTTCATGCAGCTTCAGTTACTTATATTCTTATACTTAGTCTTTGACTGTCGCTTATCTGTTAGTCAGTCAGAATACCAATAAAGTGTGATCGTACAGAGTCAGAGCCTTCTTCCATCTCTCCTCTTATATTCCTTTCTTCACACAGGACGGCTCGTGCATCGGAGGGCCCAGTGTTTACTGGCATGTGTAAATATTTTTCCCGCTCCAAAGGCCATGGCTTCATCACGCCAGCAGACGGGGGAAGTGACATCTTTGTCCATATCTCAGAGTAAGTGTGTGTCCAAATGCAAAGAGTTGAAATACACATATTTATTTTGTATAAATGGTGAAGAAATGTTTTCACAAGTTCTCTAAATCATAATGAACAGACTGACCCTGAATGTTTCATACACAGTCACAGGATGTGAGAAATTATTTCCACTGCAATTTTTTTATTCGTTTAACCATTATTTACATTATTTTAAAAAAATTTACATTTTTTGTAGGTTAAAGTTAAGAAATGTTTCTTTTTCGGGGGCTGGAGACTGATGGTATCAGCCTCGCTTCTCTGACATTTTCCTTTCTGAGTCTGACAAGCACACACAGCTGAGATTTTCCTTTTGGTTGCATTTCATTTCATTTCAATACCAGCAATAAGCAAATCTTTAACGAATGATAACCATGAAACCAGGAGACCTGTTTACAGGTAATGATGTGAATAGAAAGTTGGTGTGTGTGTTTCTCATTATCTCTGATGTCTATAGGAGTAGTGATGGGAATTTATAGGGTTTTTCCGATTCCATTTTTGATTCTGTTTAACAATTCGATTCTTTATCGATTCTCCTATCGATTCTTATTTTTAATAAAGGAACACACAGGTTGATTAGCTTAGATCTTTGTTTTGTATATTTTATAACTGCCAGCATCTGAGCCAGCCAGACTCTGTCTGTCTCTCTCGTCATGATCATCTAAATGCAATGCACAGTTATAGCAGGTTTTACACTAAGGCAAATCGCACTGACATAATATGAAACGTTAGTTGATTAGTTACCTGCAGTATTAACGGGAGAGGACGTGCAAACGTTACCGCTGCTGCTGGGTTGAGATTCACTAGTCCGGAGCAGATCAAAAACACGACATTATCGCGTGTTTTGTGAGCAAATGCTTTTGCATATTCGTAGTGTTTCCTACTTTTGATGAAATATCTACTTTACAAATATTGCAAGTTGCCCTGTTGTCATCCTTTCTCATAAAGTATAACCAAACCTTTGAGCGTTTGTGCCGCTTAGGCGTCATGTTTCCTGCTGGGTAAATGACGCTACGCAACGTGCATGATGGCGTCATTCGAGGCGACTGGTATCCCTAGGAATTGAAACACTGGGAACTAGTTCTCAACAAGAACCGGTTTTCGATGCCTATCCCTATATAGGAGAGCTGCTTTGTCTTTGATCTTTGTCATTAACCTACATCAGGGCTCTGTGTAGGAGTAGCGGGAAACACACACGGATGGCCGTAGCTGTAGCAGTGTGTAGGAGGACAGCAGAATATGTGATGACCTTCACCGCAGTGCCTCAGTCATCACCCACAGACTTGCAGTACTGTATATCCACGTGTTTAAATAAGTCATTCATGTTGTATGTTCTCATATGAGACAGCAAGAATAACATTAGCTGTAACAGTGAGATAAGTTAATTGATATATTGTCTGAAACAGAAAGTATTACTGGACCTAAACAAAGCCAAAACATATTTTCATATTTATCAAGCTATAAATGTATACATATATACGACAGTGTTAAGTTAAGTTAGTTTTTCTATTTTATTTCCACAGTGTTTAGTTAAGTTAGTTTTTGATATTTAGTAGTAATTTGTAATTCTCTTTTAGACTTTCTTTTTCACTTGCTTTTCTTGTATTGCTGGAAGTCGGTGTTTTGCTATTGGAAATCGAATTTCCCGGAGGAACCTTCCCGAGGGATTAATAAA
>JAUYWH010000026.1:3166761-3185962 GCA_034779795.1 Ctenopoma multispine
TAGCAGAGACCATCGCCACTTTTAAGAAACATTTGAAAACTCACTTGTTTAGAAAGTATTTCAAATGATTCTCTCTCTCTCTCACACACACACTCACCAAAAAAAAAAAAGAATCTAGCACTTAATCTAGCACTTAACAATGCCTTAGCATGTTTTTTTCTTCTTGAAAAGTTGTATCTTATCAGGGCTCTTAGTTGGCAGTAACTCATAGTTACAGAACCCGACTTGTAATTGTTTGTGTCTCCTTGTAAGTCGCTTCGGAAAAAAGCGTCTGCCAAATGAACTAAAGTAAAGTAAAGTAGTAGCTCCACCTCAACCATCTACAACAGTAAAATGCAGCTTACATGTTTAATAGTGCATCAACAATGTTGCAGTACACACATTTCACTGCGGTATTTATACTTCAAACATGACCACCAGCATTGTGGGCGAGCCCACACACCCCTCACACAAACTCTTCACCCTCCTGCCATCTGGCAAGAGATACCGAAGCATTCGGGCCCTCGCTACCAGACTGTGTAACAGCTTCTTCCCCCAAGCCATCAGACTCCTAACACACTGTACAAAAATGTACACTCACCTATCATCTACCTCTAACCTTCTGCACATTTAGAACCTTAAACATCTACCTCTGACATTTTGCACACTACATTTGGACTAGACATGAGACTGTCTTGTCTCATGATGTCTGGACTGTCTCATGGCAGTGTTTTTGTCTTTTTGTCTGGCTTGATATGTCTGCAGTGTTTGGACCCTGCACTTTATGTTGTTTTTGACCATGTTCACACATGGTTGTACACATGCACTTTATGTTGTCTTCTGTTGCACACATGCACCTTCTGTACTTGTTGTCTTATATGTAGCACCTTGGTCCTAGAGAAACGTCTCATTTCACTGTACCGCATGTATATGTTGAAATGACAATATAAGCCACTTGAACTTGAAGTGGTGAACAACTTTGTGGACTGCTGTGAGCAATTTGCACACCATACTTAAGAGTGTACTTAGACAATAAACTTGACTGGTCTACACACACAACCACTCTGTATAGAAAGGCCCAGAGTCGACTGTATTTTTTGAGGAGGCTCGGGTCTTTCAATGTCTGCAGCACCATGCTGTGGATGTTTTATGAGTCTGTGGTGTCCAGTATCATTTTTCTTTGCTGTGGTTTGCTGGAGCAGCAGCTTGAAGGTGACAGACACTAACAGACTGGACAAATTAAATAGGAGGGCTGGTTCAGTTCTTGGTGTGGAGCTAGACCCTCTACATGTTGTATCTGAGAGGAGGATGATTACCAAACTCCTCTCAATCCTGGACAATCCCTCCCACCAACTTCACAGTACCCTGGCTGGACAGAGGAGCACCTTCAGCCAGAGACTGATCAACATCAAGTTCTCCACAGATACACAGGAGATCATTTCTGACTGTACAATTCCTCTCCTCTCTGTAAAGAGGAGGGGGGAAGACAACTATTATATTTATAATCAGATAACCCCACTACATTATGTCCAGGACTGATAATGACCAGAAATGACTTATTTATTATTCATTTATTTATTACCTATTTGTATTCTGTATATTGAGTATTCAGTACTTGTGTTGGTGTTAATCTTCTCTGTTGTGTTTCTTTCTTTCTTTCTGATTGAACTGAGAACTATAGTAATTAGAAAATAAGAGAAAATGATTTATAACGTTTGTTGAATATTGAACCTTCTACTTCTACTTCTACTTGTGTTTGTGCAACACTGCTCTACGTGCCTCAAATTGCCATTCGGGGACAAATAAAGTTTTAGAATTTGAATTTGAAAAGTGGTGTTGTGCAGTAGCAGTGGTGCAGTGCTGTGAACTGACCAGCAGAGGGAAGCAGAGGTCGGATAATCTCCACATGCTGCTGAGCTGTTATTTGTGTCAAACACCTTGAAAAAGTCAGTCAGTAACCAGTTTATGGTGACAGCTAACAGCATGCTCGTTGGTTGTTGCCTGCTGGTTAAGTTCGTTACTGACAGTGTGTGAGCTGAAATAGATTCAGATATTAGGATGATGATGTGGACCACCTGATAGGTCAACAAGTCCTAATGCACCTGGAGGGAAAGGCGAGATGGAGGGGAAGACGTGAGGGTGGACAGAGGGAGAAGAGGGGAAATGGGTGTAAAGGAGGGAGGATGAAATAAAGAGGAAAAGACAGGAAAGGGAAGAGAGGGACGCGGATGAGGGAAAGGGCGCAGAATAGTAGGGGTGAGGAGGAGAGAGGATGGAGGAAAACAGACGATGGGAGGGGGATGTGGAGGAGGAGGAGCGGAGAGGAGAGGAGGCAGTCTGTTTCACTCGCAGGAGGAATCAGCAGCAGCAGCAGCAGTAGGACAATGGACCGTCTCCACCGCGGATCCTAACGGGCACCGGGCTGTTTCTGACAAAGTGGAATAGAAGGTAGGAAAGACGGAGCGAGGCGGCGCCGACTGTCGGTGTTAACGCCGCTCACGCTGCGGTGAAACGAGGCCGTTCGTCAGTGGAAAGAGGAGAGAGGCTGCAGGAAGGAAGCGACGCAGCGCAGCAGACAGACACCCAGCGGGGCCTGCCGACCGTCCGCCAGCCCCTGGGTCCTAAACCGGCCGGTGACACGTTATAACGCAGGCACAGCTGTTAGGTGCTCGCTGGAATAACGACGCGATGAATCTCAGCAGGAAAGCAGACACGGAATACCGGAACCTCAGCAGACACAACGTCAGGACCGTTAGAAAAACATTCAGTTTTCAATTGCTGTCCTTACCAGTAGTAAATAACATGAAATAAGCGTGAAGTAAGCCTTTCTCGCATTCCTCGACGTCTCCTGGTGAATTCGGCGTATGTGTAATATATAAAAACTTTTTTTATTTCAAATTAAAATCGCCGTCTTCAAGTGCGAGCGTAGCGTCGCCTCCCGCTTAAGAACGTTTTGAATAGAAGGACAACACGCGAACCACAAATAACAGTTGACCTTTTAACCGTAGTAAGCGCCGGCCTGTGTGTTACGTGCACGCCGAATTCATGAGTGACACGAAATGATTCAAAATAGCTATTAAACACTATCCAGTCACGATGTTCTTCCTGATTGAAAAGCATCTCCTTAAAAAAATGTATGTTTTTGGATGGGAGTTCGTAATGAGCGCCATATCTCGGGTATGCCAACAAAGCCTCGCTCTCTCTCTAGTCAGCAGGAGCACGCAGTGTGTTCCTGCTAGAATGAAGCTGTGCACTAGGCCAGGCCTGGGAGTCTCCACCACAGATGCAGGGATTGTCATGAGAATAGATGGAGTCATTGTAGTTACCATAATGTGGCTTCTGTTGAGGAGAGGAGGCAGTCGAGCGTGTGACGCACATACACACGCAGTGATACAGAGGTGCTGTACCAGCATGGAGGACTTAAGGGCTTATTGCTCATGTCTGAACTGGCAGCGTGTTACTATGTCAGTGCAGAAGCATCTACATCAGTGACTGCAGCGCCTGTCTCGCAGACTGTGGTGATCACATCCATATCCACGCATAAACAGATGTGGCTGGTTGCACAGTCCGCTCCAGTCCTCAGTGTTACACTGTCTGATGACACAAGGTCATTTTTGTGCTGGACTTGAAGCCCAAACACATCTCCACACGTATCATTTAGAAAAGCACCGGGTAGGTTGTTTGTGTGTGGTGTAGTGTATTTAAGAGGGCCGGGCCCCTCTGGGAGCTCCCATCAATAGATTAGAAGTCAATAGTCATTTGCCTCTATATGCTGAGGATGATTGGTGCAGGCAGGGGTTTTTATTCCTGACTGAGACGGTGTGTGGATGACATTTGAAGGAGGAGGAGGCTACAGTAGCTCTGTTCTTGATCTGGGAGGTATGGGTAAATGCAGTGCATTGTTCTCTAGTTACAGAACAGATAAGTCTCTACAGACAGAAGTGGTTATAAAGAAGTGCAGTGACAGCACATAAGAGGAACTGAGGCAAATCAATGACTGTTCACAACTGGGAGCGCAGCCTGCTGTATGGTATTCTTTAATGAAGTGAAGACTCAAGCTGTGATAAACCAGAATTATTCTGCTTTGTTAGTCAGTTTTTTTCAGCTGTGTGAGAGTGATGCTACTCACCATATAACAGCAGCCAGGCGCATGGAAGTGTCTCCAGCGTCAAACAGGATAAGCAGAGTCCTCTCTGGAGAGACATTGTTGACCGAATGACAGGAAGCGACCCCAAAAAGAAGGATTCGAGGAAATGAGGCATTAATTAGAAAGACGAAATGAAATCTGGTCTGATGCCTTTAGCTGTTTTTCTTAACGGGTAGGAACAGGAACAGATTTGTTTGTCTGTGTTGTGCATTTCAGGTTTGTGCTATGACACGCTGTGTTTGTCACTGAGACACGGAGCCACCAGCTTCATCCGAACAATAACAGGAAGAACGCAGAGCATTGTATTAACTGTGCGTGTACAGAGGCAGCTGCAAAGGTTGTGTTGCTTTACATTGGATTTGCTCACAGACGTTCACATGATCAGTGTGTGAGAATCTACTATTTGGCAAGACCACGTCATCAGATACAGTGCGGTTGCAGTTTCTGTGTGTGCATGTGTCTTTTAGTTCCACTGTGGTCAGCAGTGCCATCTGGAGTCACCGTGGGGCCAGGCAGGAACAAGCCTACATTCCCCAGAATGCCTTACGGCAGTGTTTATTACACTGTTTTGTTTGTTTTAGTTCAGTTTGTACTTTACTTACCTCCCTGAAGATTTTATTTCTGTAAGCAGCAGTATCCCATCAGCATCCAGCTTGTGAACACTGTCATGGAAAACAACATGATCCAACATGTTTGATCCACTTTCCGTTCAGAAGCATGTTGTTTGCACCAGTAGCTGTGCAAAGGTGGGACAGAGCTGGATCATGGGAAATGTGCTTGTGTTGTTTGTCCTGTGCTGGAGACGTTAAGTCAGGATATTTCAGCTCTTGCTGCTTCAGTTTGACCCTTCTCTGTTAAGTCTCCCCATTGTCAGTCTACGTCAAATAGTTGGAGCAGCCCCTTAATGGTACAAAAAGTGCTCTGTATTTCACGATGACGTAGCAGTTTTGTATATTTCTGAATTGATAAGGTCCTACCAAATACACAGTGAACACCATTAATTAATGACAAGTAATGATGATCATACTGCTGCATTGTCTTTCAATAGAAAAGAGACTCAAATGAAACAATAGCTCAGCTGGTAGAACAGTCGTCTACAAACATCGGTGTTGGTGATTTGACTTTTGGTTTTGTCCCCGATTTCTGGCCACATGTTAAAGTGTTCCTACAAAAGAAACTGAACCCTGACCCATAGTTCTTTGTCAGAGTCAAGCACCGAGGCGCCGTGTTCAAAAACGGAATATGCAACCAGATCCATACTGTGATTAAACAGCAAAGCTGTGCACGAATCACTTCAGACTGTGTATGTATGTTCTGCGTTGGGGGGCGGGGGGGGTTGAATTAGAAGAAATGCACATGTTGTGTCATTGTGACAGTGAAACTTAAATGCCAGTTTGAATTTTCACACCTCAGCTGTGATTTTTCACTTAACTCCCACAGATTGTTGGAAAAAATGAGACGTGCCTCTGGTTCTGTCCACATTTGATCAAGTAATTGTCTGATTGCAAACCATTTATTTTTTATTTAACCTTTATACAGCTAAAACCCTGTTTTATTAGTGACGGACTATGATGTTAGTCCTCTTTGGTGTGGAGGTTTGCTCGCTAGGCTAGCTGTTTCCGTCTGTTTTCACTCCTAACTGGTTGCCGGCGGGAGTTTTGTATTTAGCGTACAGTAACCCAGCAAAAAGCAAAGAATTATATTTGCTTAAAATGTTTTTTAAAGTTACTGGTTGCTAAGCTTGTTTTGTTGAATTCTCTAAAAAAAAAAGTGATGTTCAACCAATTAGAGCATCAGCATTTTCGGAAAGCTCACATTTTCATATCAACCCGCTGAGATCTATTCTCTTTAGTCTGTGATGAGATCGTTTTTTGTTTTCATTAGATGCAGATCTAGAGATTCTGCCTGACTCAATCTTGATGCGGTGCTGTAGCACAGATCTGACGTCTCAACTGCAAATGCAATGGGCCGGTTAATTAGATTGTAATCACAAGAAAACAGTTTGATATCTGGGGACCACAGCAGCGATCTGTAGTGGTGCACTGACTTTGTCATAAAGTGAGTTTGGCATTCAGAGCAGCAGCATGAAGACACACATGACATGTGAGGTCGCAGCCCGTCATCATTTTAATTGGATTATTTTGATGGCTCCTGGACTGCCATGTGGGTGTTATGAAATACCCAGTGAAGCCGTCGGGGTGCTATTCAATCTGTTTTTATTTGGCAATAGATTTGCAAATGTTCTGCTTACACACTATTATTTTTCTATCAAAAGTTGAATCCAACACATTTCAAAAACCCAACTGGACTTCCAAATGTCATGTTAAGTCTAAAGATATTCAGTGTAAATATCTGAGTCAGAGTTGTTTTTTAATTAGGCAGGTGATGGCTCTGTGGTTTGAACATCCCCAGTTTGAATCCAGCTGTGGGGCTTTATTTCACATTTTCACTTTCGCTATAAAAACATATAAATGCTCACACTGACACAATGCACCATGTTTTTTTCCTCTTAAAGTAACTGCAGGCAATGAAATAAATACATAGCTCTGAATGTTAATAATGTTAACAGCAGAAATTAAAGTGATCACAACATAAGGTATTTAGCAACTGGTAAAATGCAACAGTCCAGCAGTGATGACTTGTGTCTGTTCCATCAGAAGAGTGATCACACAAACCTGTTACAGAGCTTTTACAGTTTCATATTGTTACGTACCTCATTTCTATTGGCTGGACGTTCACACCTTTCGCTGTGTTGATATTTTTTTCGACAGAAAGAGGCTGACAGCATCAGCGTTCAAACTGTTAACCGACGCCACTACTTAAATAGACCAGCATTACGCTGTTGTTGAAAGCTGAGGTAATAGGTGGCTTTAAATGATGTGTATAAAGATATTTATTGCATGAGTTGTGTTTAAACTTTAACCATATCTAAATATAGGAGTGAGCTTCGTCAGTTTCACTGGCTGTTGTAATGCACATCATCACCAAGCGTGTTCAAGTAGTTGAAGAGTTAGGAGACAGAGACTTTAGTTTTATGGTATGCCCCACAGGAAGGCTGTATAAATTATATTTACATTAGCTTGCACAAACATGGACACTAGCCAGGGGCCACTAATTCGTCCAGGAACCTCAGTCTCACATCTCACTGTGTCTCTTCCTTGTTCTCTGAGTTTCTCTGAGAAGTTTCCTGATTCACTCGTAGGTGCGGACTCCTTGTTAGGAGCTCGCTGAGAGGATTCTAGGACTGTTTGTGAATATGCCCAAAAGAATGACTTTTCATGGTTGTTATGGTAACTTGGCATTAATTAGGTATCACAGAAAATGGTTAATCACAAATATAAAGGAGTGATCTGTCTGTGTCTCTGCGTCTGAATCAGGAGGTGAATATCAAACAGCTTCAGGATGTTGCCGTCCTCATCGTCTGTGCTAACCTGCTGTTCACCAGGAGGTATCTGATTTACCAAACATGATGAAGACTGAGCCCCAGTCTGCCACAGGGAGCAACGGGGCCCCAGCTGGGAGCAGCGCAGGAAGCGGGAGCTCAAACCTACGGAGTCCATCTCCCCATCGTAATGCCTACGAGGCGGGGCTGGCGGCGCTGAAGAAGGCCACCGACCACCTCAACAATGCCGCCAACGGAGGCTCTGAGCCTGTCTCAAAGCCCGCCCCTCTGCCCCGTCCAACCGGGAGGGGACGGAAATATGGATCAAACGTTCACCGTATCAAGAACATGTTCATGCAGATGCAGTCTCCTGGTGATGAGGAGGACGGAGCCAATATGATTGGTGCGTATTGTCTCTGTCCATCACAGTAATGATTATTGATCATCACATGATTATTACTGTAATGTTAGATTTTTGTCAGTGACAATTTCTATTATAATTAATATTAATATCCTCATTCCTCCTCGGTGGAGGTTTTTAAAGGCCCTCCACCCATACAGGTGTTCAGTTACAGTGGCTAGTTAGTCGGGTGGATGTTTGCTGCAGCAGTGCTTAGAACTTATCAGTTTCTTACCCCCCCCAGTTCAGCCTGTAACAGGTCACAGCAGGTCTGTCAAATTTTAAATTCTCCATGTTTATGTGATATGCATGAGGTTGCTGTAAAATATAAGGCTGTGGCTGTTAGGTCCAGTTTTCTGTTGGAAACATCTAGTTAACCTTTGCAGTTTTCTCAGGTTGAAGAACACTACCCCATGTTTATTTCTTCTCCTCATTAAACAACCTCTGCATTTAGTAATTAGTATTAAACTAAAGAAAGCTCACTGTTAATTACAGTTCTTACAGCTCTAGACACCAACATAATACATATTTAATTTATTTTCATTTAATTAAACATCTCAGACTCATTTACTCAGGAGGAAGCTGGAGGAGTCATACTTCAGTTAGCTGCTGTCATATTGTATGCAATTAAGAATTACATTAGCTGTGGTTAGTTCAGGCACCGCTTCTTGTCCATTACAACGACTAAGAAACCAAAGCACACAAATGCACCAAAACAGGAAACCTACTTTTACATAGTTACTCTTGTAAGTCTTTGTCTGGAATATTCAGAAAGTATGTTTTCAAAGTGTTTAGGGAGAATATATTTAAGGAAAATAAATCATAAAACAGAGCGTGTAATTGGTTTTTTACAAAATTTCTATTGGGACTTTTCTGTCATTTGCAGGTAAAGAGCAGGCGGTTAAACTGTCCCTGCCAAGAGCATCCAGCCTCAATGAGAACGTCGACCACAGCGCACTTCTCAAACTTGGGGCCACTGTCTCAGAGAGGGTCAACCGTTTTGACTCCAAATCAGACATGGAGGGTAGGGGCTCCTCAGCAGGTTTCTCCAAACTGCAGGAGACCAGGAGGATCTTTGAGCAGCGGACTCTACAGGTCAGAAGGCTTTTTGTTTTACTAACCTGTATGTTGTTTACGTACTTACTTTATTTGTTTTCCCTCAAGTCGGCCCGAGATCAGCGAATAACTAATTATGTTTGTCACCTCCAGGAGAAGCAAGCGGCTACAAACCGCATCTTGCTAAAGAAGGAGCGGGCTTCAGGTTTCCAGGGCAGCCGTCTAGATGTTGTAGCTCGCTTTAACGGCTCTACTGAGGCTCTGGACCGGCTGGACGAACCCGCAGCTCCCGCTCCTGTTCCCGCTCCTGCTACTCTTCCTGCTCCTGCTACTCTTCCTGCTCCTGCTACGCTTGCTGCTGCCACTGCGGCTGTTTCAGGCGGGCCCGGTGAGGCCGTGAGCCCCACGGTGAGCCAGCTCAGTGCTGCATTCGAGAAGGGTGATCTCCAGAACAATCTCTACCTCTCGCAACGTCGCTCAGCCCCTGCCCTAGCACCAAAGCCCAAACCTCCACCCAGAGTGGAGGCTGTTGAGAGGAAGGTCAGGAGATTTAGCTCAACATGCCAGAATTCCTCTGACTCTCGTGTAGACGTGAAAAACATGATGTGACATGAATCTCTCCTTATCTCTCCCTCACTCTTAGGCAAAGGTGCACCCTTCTGGTAAGGAGGAGCACACGGAGGTGTCAGCAGGAGCTTTGAGCACCAAGGAAGCTGAGCTACCACAAGAGTTGGATAGCAGCATAGGAGTAGTGGTGGCCAGCGAGGAGAACGAGGGATTCGGACAGTCAGGAGACCAGCTCTCAAACTCCTCCTACTCCTCATCGTCCTCGGTGGCTGTCACTTCGTCCTCCTCCTCAGAGGCCAAACCTGAGCTGGACACCCACCTGCCTGCGACAGAAGCCAGGGGCTCAAGTACAGTAGCTGCCCCAGAGGAGGAGCCGCCGGCTGATGAGCAGGATGGCTCCACCAGGTCAGATCCCGGAGCCAGGCTGGTGCAGGCTGAGGTTCATGCCTCACTGGAAAATGGAGAAAAGGAGGCTCCATCTTCATCTCCCTCCTCAGAGGAGAAAGATGTGGACTCTGACAGGAGGGACAAGGAAGATGAGAACGACGAGGATGGTTCGAGAAAGGAGGATTACTCAGAGGGTGACCTGGTGGATATTAGTGCATACAGCGGGATTGGGGAAGAGGACTCTGGGGGGAGCCAGCTGGATGATGAGGAGGATGAGGAAGATGAGGAGGCATATCAGCCGGAGTCCAGTTGCTCTGAGATTGCCGGCCTTCCTGAAGAAGAAGAGCCCATGCCAGCCAACAGGAAGATTCGATTCAGCAGTGAGCCAATCAAGGTGAGTGAGCTTTTATTGGATGTTGTTGTACTTAATACTTAATATTTACGGTACTATCTTGTCTAGTCTTGCACTTCCTCAACAGTCAACCATGGTAGTTGCTGTTTGAGCTTTACTAACTTTTAACTTCCTAAATTTCTATTTGGCTGATTGTGGAAAAGGTCACAAAGTTACCATGGTTATTGGATTGACCTTATGGGAACGGTGATGAAAAGAAATCTTTTTCGACGTTGCTTTTCATGAGACTGTTGAAGGATAAAACTAGACAGAAGGTCACTGTGTCTCCAGAAACTTTTATTTGGATGAACAGCCACGGTGGATTTCATGGACGAGTTGACCAAAGACCCTGTGGTCAGTCTGGTAGTAGGGATAAAACATTTAATCCTTTACTTAAACCCACTAAAAATCCTTTTGGTTCTACACTGTGTCTTTCAGCTCATTGTTTTGCTTTTTCAACTAAGATCTCTGTTGTTGTGGTTTATTGTCATCATTGTCATCAACCTTAGCAGTGATGATGGAAAAACCCCATTTACCCACGTTCACTACTCACCCAGCACCAACATAGCAGATAGTGGATAGCATGTGGATATAGTGGAGTATTTAGAAGCTTAAGAACCAGGAGTCGGTGAAGACCAAAAATGTGCTAAAAAGTAGAGGATATTACACTTTGTTTCCAGTTGTCAAGTTAAATTGATTAATTAATGAATGCAGCTTTAACCATGGCACATTATGGCAGAAGAAACTACTGATTAAAAAGACTACCACTCACTCACTTCCTTCTTCTTTAGCATCACATACGGGCTGCCGGGGGTTACACACTCTTTGATTTCGCCACAGCATTTCCTGCTGACTCTAGCTCAAACTGCGCCTGTGTGTGTGCTTGAACGTAGATCTCGATATAACCAAGCTCTTCTTCTGTACTGGAGTGTTACTTTCTTCTGCCACTGCACCCCCTCCCCCCCTCCTCCCCCTCACTGCGGCAGTCAGCTGGTTGAGCACAGTGTATTGTGAAACAACATGTCTCAACGTGCAACGATAGAACTGTCACATTAACAACTTACTTCCTCAGTGAGAAGTTTATTGAGTAACACAGACTTTGATAGGAAGAGTGGGGAAGGATAGGAAATAAGATATTGAAGCACAGGATGTTGAGGCAGAGTTTAATGTTGTTAGACAAGACAAAGCCTGCACAACAGACACCGGGAGTGTGGATCTTTTCCTGCTCTGTCATGTTCACTCATGCGAGCGGTCAGAGGAGGAACGCGTGTTATTTCAGGCCAGGCATCAGGTCAAAAAGGAATTCTTTTCATTTTCTTGGATCTTAAAACGCTTCACCACCAACCTCTGTAACTACAGTGCAGCTAAAAGTAGACTTGTGGCCCGAAGCAGTGTTGTTTACTGCTAAGGTGACTGCTACACTTAGCTTCCTGACCAATCATGTCAAACCTACATGTTCTACAGATGTGCAGCCAACTTTCTGTTTCACATCATTAATCACAAACACACGAAGAAGAACATCCCACACTAGGTGAAAACCAACATTAGTTTAATCCTATGTGCTTCATTTCAACATTGATGACAATACTGAAGAGATATTGAATAAATTTGAAGAATTGATTGCTGGACAGTCTTTATGATTCAGCTGTATGTATGATTCAGCTGCTGTGGTGAAACCAGCTTTGCAAAGGCACACTTCCTGTAACTAGTGCTCTCTCTATCTCTGTCTCATCTCTTTAGAGGGGGCTGCCACTGCAAAAAGAAATGTGCAGGAGGCATCGAGATTCATTTTAAAACCTAACTGCGGGCTATGAAATAGGATTTGAAATATCATTTGATAGATGGGTGATAGATAGGTTTCCTTTTTATAAACACCTGTGTCTCAATATCACAATAGCTTATTTTTGATATTTTCAGGTAAAATTACTTGTTGGAAAATTCGTGTTTAGATTAACTGGTCTTGTTGATGATCTGAGAAAAGACCTGTGTGTGTGTGTGTGTCCAAAGCATAAAAGAGCACAAGTAATGTTAGCTTAAAAGATCAATTAGTAGCACAGAAGCTGACATAAGTATGAAACTATGACAAGAAACAGACAAGAAAACAAAAGTTAGTGTAATGTAAAAACCAACAGTTTATACTATAGAAGGTAAATTATTTATATGGATTATTTATTCACTTAGGCACAAAAATGAATTTCATAAACTTGAGGTTTAATGAGAGCTGGGCACACTTCATCACAATCATATTTAAGGAATAACAGCAGCAGTAACAGCAGCGTACTAGCAATAAGACTTCACCCGGTAAAAATTGAAAATTGAATTCACTGATTAAAAGTCATTCTTTTATTTAATTCAGAAGAGCACTTTAGACAAAGACGGCAAATGCACAGCAGCTTCAGGCACTAACACCACTACACTCAGTACTCAGCCTGCTTCCACTGCACACACCACTCCTTCTTTTATTGCTACTCTACACATCACTGCAAATTCATATTTTAATGTAATGTGGATTACATCCCAGAACATCCAGCATGGCAGTGTAATCAGCAGGGAGAATCATGAGACACTGTGGTTGCGTGGGTGATTTGAACCAGTGATTTGTCTTATGTATAAATGATCTTTTCGGCTGCCCCCACCGGGCTTCGAGGGAAGGACTGAGACGTGACAGTTGACAATTGCCAACTGCCCTAACCACTGCGCCACCGTCCTGGCGAGTAATTTGTCTTATGTAACCCAGGTTAATCAAAAAAACACAATCTAAAAACTGTCAGACTGATATTTTTTGACACGTATTGAACATTAAGAGTTTTGACATGTAGCTGTGTAAGTTTTGAAGTGTGTTTAATAATAATTATCTTCAACAGTATTGATAAGTTTCTACTTTTTCCTCTAGGTCTGAACAGTCAGACCACTCTCATACATTCCGAGCGGTGTACTGCAGAGAACAGGAAGGCAAGAGTCAGGAGTTTCACTGTCCAGGCACGTTGGGTGTTGTTCACTCGATTTGAAAAGTGGTTGGTAGTTGTTGGTCTGACATCATGATTTACTTTGCCAAGTGAAGGTCAGCCAGGAGAGTTCAGACATCCTCCAATACTTAGCAGTCCTCCAACCTGCCTCCACAGGCTGTGTAAATAACTAGGTTGTACTGCATCCCTCTGTAAGTCACATTCACCCAGTAGATTTGTCTGTACATAAGGCTGCCTCTGTAAGTAAAGCAGCTGGAATGTGGCAGGGTGTGTTTGTTTTCCTTGAAAAAAGGGTGCATGTAGATGCAGGCACACACACACATGCACACACACAAACGCACGCACAAACACACAAGTAGAGGAAGCCAATTGATAAGGATCACAGAGTAGACCTTGGTTTGGATGAAAAACCACCTGGTGCGTTTGTTTATGTCACCTAAAAATAAAAAGTCAAATGCCATCTTTTCGACACATATTGGAGATGCACCTGATTCTGATTTACATTGGTGAAGACAGACACATCTGGTTTTATACATCAAAATCTGTCCACAGGCCTTCTGGATTACGACTGTGAAAAAATAAATACAAAGCTTTAGAGGTTCCACAGGGAGCTGGTGGCAGTGAACTGAACTCCTTTTCTCTGCTTGAAACTACATTAGCATCTATGTGCATGGTGGGCTCCAGATCTTGGCAGGAAGTGTTTGACATAAGCCATAAGACTACGTTGGACGATAAGGAGCTCGTGCTGGCTGTTATAGCATTAATTGAAATCAGTCAAATCTGGTTGCCGTTGATTGATTCACGCCATGATTGATGTCACGGTTCACTTGCTGTCAATTCCATGAGGTTTTGATTAAGCAATTTTATCAGCTGTTGCACACAAAGCATCTGAGCAAAGAATCTGAAATTAACCAGGCGTGATATACTGGAACACATTTAAGTACATTCAGAGTCTTTGTGACAAGACTGTGGCCGACTCACCACAACCGGTCGAGGCAGATGACTGCCCACTTCGGACGTTTCTTCCATTAAAGAGAGTTTTTATTCCCTGCTAACACTTTGTGTTTGCACTAGTGTTGGGTTTTCTATATTATATATAATTAATGGCTGTCTTTACACTGTAAATTGCCTTCAGGTGACTCTTGTTGTGACGCTATGTGAATAAGCTCAATTGAATTGAATTGACTGATGCTGAAAAGCTGAAATCTGTGATAGTGAGCAGGATGTAATGAATTTCTTTAATAGTTAAAGTCTTTCTTCACCTGAAGATGTGTTAGGTGGACTCCTCCTGCTGCAATCCCGTCAGTACCCAGATATGAAAGGTTTCCTCTGCCACCCACTGCCTCTGTACAGCCAAATTATAAACCAGAGGAGTGACAACGCCCAAAACCTTGTCTCCACCAAATATGACTCATCCTCAATTTTCTTGTCATTCATCTTAAGGAACTTAATTTTAACTTGTTCTAATTTCTGCTTCATCCAGGCTGTATTTTTTATATTTACATTACAAACATTATATGTGATTGGATGTTATATGCTCTTCAGAGACAGAGAGCACATCACTGAAATTGATTTGGTGTCTACCAACTAGAATGACCACTACAGATTTCAAGCCAGTCTGTTTATCTTTTGAGACTCGTTAGTAAGAAAAAAGACAGGTCGTCTTGCCTCTACTTCATTCAGCAGTGGAGTTAACTACAAATATCAAGAAATATCACACACTATGCACACCAACTGTACAACCAACATAACCGTTGTCTTGGTCTTTTAATCAATACGTTTTAAGTTTGTTCTATAAATGATCAGAAAGTAATAAAAACCCAAAGTTTAGTATTTAATATCACACGTGACAAACAAAGAGACGCAACATATGACCAGATAAAACTAAACATTTGTAGCATTTTTTCTGAGAAATAACTTTTTCTAAAATGCAGTGAAATCTTTGATTTTTTTAATCCTCTTGGATCTTTATTTATCTCACAAAATTATAAAGAAAGGATTTTCTGAAACTGAGGTTTTTATTTACTTTTCAAAAATATTTGCCAGTTATTCTTCTGTAAGTGTATATTTCATTTAGTTTTGTTTTACTGTTTACTGGTACATTATGCAGCTTTTGGGTGTCAAGCTAGTCCACTCTGAGTCTGTCCACTCCACTCTGCTTAACCCTCAAGGTAACAGTCGAATGAAATTACACTAAGTAAGAAGCTTCAGAATTTACGGGTGAAGAAGAAATTGTCTGATGGGTTAGAAGAGCGAGCCTCAAGCAAAAATCTCCAATCTGGATCCAGTCCCTCCAGACATTTTAAGTAAAGTAAAGCTGTGTACATTGAATCTGTTTATGTTGTGAAGTGAAACTGTTTCCACACGTTTTTATATTAATTAACACATTTGAGGGGGTTGCGCTCGTTGTTCTTTACAACCTTTCCAGTATCTTCTTGCCATCAAGACACAGCGTAGGGATTTATGTACACTACTTTGAGATTAGTTAAACAATCATTCCAGCATTATCCTGAAGTTACTCAGGTGCATCTAAACCTGCCTACAGCTCTGTAGCTTGTATTTTAAAATCATTCACGAGATGAAACTGGGAACATTTGTGCACGTGTTCCACGTGTTGGCTGTTGTTTGTTTGCGTGTTGTTGTGTTGGTATTTCTGTAACTAAGCAGAGATTGTGTTTTTCGTGACGTCTGCTGAAAATGCTTTGAACTTCTGTGCTCACATACGCAGACACGCTGCTTTAAAGTCACTCAGCAGGAAGGAAACCCGACAACAGGAATCAGTTTAACAATCATGCCCCCTGACCCTGTTTGTGTCAGTGTGTGTGTGTGTGTGTCTGTCTGCGTGTGTACCTGCCTTCTATTCATGGGCATGTAAATAATGCTGTGATACTGTAACAAGCACCTCCCACACATTAAGGCCTTTGGCTCTGTGTCTCTCTGTATGTATGTCTCACACACGCGCATTAGCATATCTGCCAGACACGGATGAAGAGAACAGCAAGTCGGTGCCAGTGCCAAACTCACGCTGGGCAAGCCTGTGGTTGCCACGGAAACAAAGCCATGTGATCACCAAGATGGTCATCAAGGAGACAGATGCTGTTGACCTTTTAGAGGGGGGAGGGGTGTGATAGAGAGGGGGAGAAATGATGGAAACATTCACACATCTTTTGCGATCTTGTCTTCTTAAAGGACAGGAAGGCAGCTCTGATGCACACTGGCTGCTGAAAGATTTGTAGGTCTGTTTTATTCTGTCAGAGGCACATACAGGTTTAGATTAGATGTCCTTGAGAGCCACGTGGGTGTTCTTGAGGCCTTTACGAAAGAGTTCTGGGAACCCTCTGGGTTCTGCCTGTTTCACAAAGCAGAAAAGAGAGCTACTGCATTTAGAGATTAATGTCTTCTGACCTTTGACCTTTGCCTTGTTTGAAGGTCTTCACCACCTACTCTAACGAAGACTATGATCGACGTAACGATGATGTCGACCCCATGGCAGCTTCAGCCGAGTACGAGCTGGAGAAGAGAGTTGAGAAGCTGGACCTGTTTCCTGTTGAGCTGGAGAAAGGTACACACACACACACACACACACACAAACACACACACACACACACAACTTTACAATCATTGAGAGTCACTCAGTCAAGCTCCTTATGTAACCACACACACACACACGTGCACAGCATAGCCAACAGGGAGCTGCTAGCGGGCATACACTGTCTGTCTGCTAACAACTCCATTATCTCCTTATGGGATTAAACTTAGCGCAGATTAGCCTAATTAGCAGCTAGGAATTCTGGACGTAATGGATTTGAACCGACAACCATCCATGACGGATGCTCTCAGCACAGCACAATAGCTATAATACTGAATGAAGTTTAATAGCATTAAATATGGGGTTTTTTTGTTTGACTGTCACAGCACACAGTAGTTACATTATTAATAAAAGAAAAATGGATACATCTCTGTTTGCTAACTGCTAATATAAATTATGCACTATGTATATTCCTGATAAGATGTAATGATTCATTATTTGTGGACAACTATGGATGTACATTAAGATGCCCATCTTACTATTTTGAATCATTACATCATGTCTTTGTGTGTGTGTGTGTGTGTGTGTGTGTGTGTGTGTGTGCCTGGCTCTCAGACAGTGACGGTCTGGGGATCAGTATCATAGGTATGGGTGCAGGAGCTGATATGGGTTTGGAGAAACTTGGAATCTTTGTAAAGACGGTGACCGAGGGTGGTGCCGCGCAGAGAGACGGCAGGTAACGTGTTCACCTGTCTCCCTCACGCGTACTGTTTCATTCACACGCTCTGTTTAATAAAACATATACGTTATTAAATCGTTTATTCAAATAGTAGTTAATTCTACTAAACCACAACTATGTAGCTAACATGCTAACACAGCTAGTTAGCTAAGTTAGACTTTTTACTTCAGTAGAAGCAACAGAACAACAGCAACACAGCGGACGCCCACCATCTTTAACTACTGCATGAACACTTTGAGTCTTTTCTGTGGGAACTATAGCCATCTTTCCCAACTTAGTATAAAATGATGACTGGAGACAAGCAAGGCCTTTCAGGGATCGCTTAAACTTAAACTGATCACTCATCTATGTTTACTGACACCTAGCCAACTAAAGTCCAGAGTCGACTTCTCTTTCAGCTTTGATTTTGTTTTGCAAAAAACAAATCGTCTCTTCAGCAGCCATATGCGCTGCCATGTTTGCTAGCTCGTCGCTAGCTTTTTAACCTTTTGGCAGTTGTTCTGTACTAAAAAAAACTGCCTGCTGTAGTTAAGGACGACACGGTGAGAGTGAAACTGAACAGCTATTTGGCTTGATGGAAACCCTAAACAAGGAGCTGAAGTACTTTATACTTATATGAGCTGAGAGGAAGTGCAGAGTCATGTGATAGCTGGTCTCTGCGAGTTTGTCACCACTTTTACTCTGCACATAGTCATTTGACCTATCACTAGCTCTGGTGGTGGCTCTGTCGAGCTGCCTACATCGAAAGCTGACAAATAACCTGCTACCTTAAGCCTTGCTGGAGAAAAAGTTTTCTCATCCTGGAGAACATTTAAACACATTTCATATTTTGTCAAAACAAATGTTTGATCGTTTATCTGATTTTCACAATTCTTTGTGTCCCTGTGTGAAGGATCCAGGTGAATGATCTAATAGTGGAGGTTGATGGGACCAGCCTGGTCGGTGTCACTCAGAGCTTTGCTGCCTCTGTCCTCCGCAACACCAGCGGCACTGTCAGGTCTGTCATACACACACACACACACACACACACACACAGAGTGTACATTAAACACACTTTATTAGAGCACGTTCTGATTTTTGCTTCACTACATTTAAACACATTTAGTGCTATTTGTGATATAAAATGCTTATTTTTCAGGTTTTTTGGTTGGTAAGTGCTGAAATTTTGAGGTTTGTGACAGATGCATTTGTGTTTTGAGGTTTGCAGTGTATTGTCCTGTTTTGTTGGTTTGTTGTGTTCTTTCATTCCTTTAAGTTGACTGATTGGTTTTAAATGTTTTCAGGTTTAGTATTTATGGACGCCAAATGTTTTTACAGGTTCGTGATTGGCCGGGAGAAGCCAGGGGAGCAGAGTGAAGTGGCTCAGCTGATCCAGCAGACTCTGGAACAGGAGAGATGGCAGAGAGAGATGATGGAGCAGAGATACAAACAGTACATGGACGATGATGAAGAGGTACAGCACACTCATATATAAGAAGGACGCAGTGACTGAAGGTGTCACACTGCAGCAGCTTTGTCCAACAACACTTCTTAACTTCAGCTGCAGGAAATCAACAAGCTAAATGAACAGCTGAGAGAAGACAGTGACTGTGTGTGTGTGTGTGTGTGTGTGTGTGTGTGTGTGTGTGTGTGTGTGTGTGTGTGTGTGTGTGTGTGTG
>JAUYWH010000026.1:3198312-3219880 GCA_034779795.1 Ctenopoma multispine
ATATCAAGGTGAAAGTCATCATAGCTTGCGTAGTATAGACCCAGCTCCCAACCCAACTTTGTGAATAGATTAACGGCTGTATTTTTTTTATCGCCCGATAAGAGTCTCACTTTAACGCAGCACGTTAACGCCAATAACGGCCCACCACTAATATATATAGAAGAACAACTAAGCTCTCACCACTATGATGGCGATGCGTCCTCCTACGTCTCCTACCACAGTGATGGGAGGCTTCTCTTTAGGGATCAACACTGGAAACAAAGACAGAAAATGTCATAGAAATAGAGAAAGAGACCTGCTGTGTTAAACAACAGCAACATGTATTCTTCTTCTTCTTCTTCTCATGAATAGAACAGAACAGAATATTCTGTTACAGAACATGTTTGTTTCAGGGTTTATCTCTGTTAGTGTGTGTGCATCATTACATGGTATCTCCATGCTGGGGTGAATGGCTCCAGTGGTCTTGACGGTGGGTGGGGAGTGTCGGCCGTCTACCTGGTCAGACTCAGCGTCCTGAGCTTCACCGTGGATCACTGCTATACCCAGACGCAGCCGTTCAGCAAATGACTGAGCTCTGAAGACCCGGACCAAAAAAAGAGCTCTCATTCTCAACTATGACAAGCTCTAACCTTGGCAATGTGCAATGCATGTTGCTACATAAATGCAATTTTTGACATTAACGTCCTTAGGCAAGAACATGAGTAAGAGAGATACAACAGCACGTGTGTGATTAACATGTTGGTTAAACTGTATGTGGATTGCAGCATGTTTCACTACCATAGTGAGAGGAGAGAACATACCTTTTGGCTGAAGATGGGGATTTGGCCACAATCACAGCATTTCTATAGTCAGGGATCTGAAGGTTCATGGGAAATAAATAAACTGATTAAGGGCGAGTCACTGTTTGGTAAGGCCGTCGTACAGCTACAGCTTCTTGAATGGTAATCACCATGAACACTGTAAACATAAAACCTGACAGAGACCAGAAATATACAGCAGGAATAAAGATAGAAAAGTGAGCTCTCAAATGTTAGAAGATGTGCAAGTGTTGTTACCTCTTCCTGTATGTACTGCAGCAGAAAGGGGGATGCTCTCAGGTTGTCCACCGGGATGTTGAAGAAGCCTTGAATCTCTTTCTGATGGAGGTCCATGGTGATCAGGTGGGTGAGACCTACATAAAACATGGTCAGTTGGAATGACAACACACACTTTCAGCAGCAGCAATCATGGACACACACACTTCCACATCAGTTTCTGACTGTCCCCACTTTCTCTCCTCTCGTTCTGAGCCGTGAAACAATCCTCTCCCACTTACCAGCTTTACACATCATGGAGGCGATAAGCTTGGAGACGATGGAGCCTCTCTTCCTCATCTTACACTGCTTGCTGTAGGGGAAGTAGGGGAGGACGCCTGTGATGCTCCTGGCACAGGACGTCCTGCACGCATACACCATGATCAGCATCTCCATTATGGTGGTGTTCACATCCCTGATAGAGGTGAGAGACGGAGAGGAAAGATGAAGGAGGACAGAATCAACAGAATGAGATGCTTCAAGGAAATGCTGTAGAAACTTTAAAGTGTGTGTGTGTGTGTTCTTTCTTACTTTGACACTGTCTGAATCACAAAAACATCTTTGCCTCGTACCGACTCTTGAATTTGTACCCGTGTTTCTATGGAAACAAACAGGATGTGAGAAGGATAAAGCAGAAAGAAAATGAGTGAACACACAAAGTCTAAGCCCTTCGTTTTGTTTTGTTAGCATTCCAAAAATGTGCTTCCTGGTCACAGTCAAATGTTCAGCAGAGTCAGATGATCAATTTGAAGCTCAACGCTGACCAGCTGTTATTATGTAGCTTATCGTCTATAACACTGTACTGTTAAACTGTCATTTAGCCTGTTAACTACAAAGACAGTGAATTTCACTTTCTAAAGCATATCAGGAGTTTTTAAGACAGACTGTGCATCCTCCAGATAGTTCCTTAAGTTATTCACTGCTCCATTTTATTCACGTTGTCCCTCCTTGAACATTCCTTCACATAAGTGACCTATCACACTGAATACTTGTTCTTTGTTTTGACTGTGTGATAAGCCGTTCCGAGCAGGGACAGTCTGAAAAGCTTGTTGAATCAGCAGTCTGTCAGCAAATGCACTGTACTGTCCCTTTCTTCCGTAAGAGAATTACAACCATCTGATCGATGTCAATCCAGCTATAAATAAAACTCTAGTTTGTCATTTCTTGCGTGTGACTACAGTAGTTCATCCATAACTAGTGATTTACCATTAGTCATTCATCTGCACATTATTGTGGCACTTAATTAAATTCCACCATCAAAATAATTGCTTAAATAAATAACACCTTATATGAAATACTACAAAGCATATACACTGAGGCTCCACTTCATGAAACTATGATTTCTTTTTTGGGGGGGAAATAAGCAAAAAACAGAACAGACTTTGCCTCGAGTCTGAACTAGTGAGTGAAACACAAACCGGGATATGCTGGAAATGTGTGGAATACTTTGTAAAAGGTTTGGAATGAAACACAAATTGAGGTTAGTGCTGGTTTGCTTTCTGTGAACCAAAGTATTGTCTGTTATCTAGCAGTCAAGGACTTTTGCAGTACTGTGATGGCTTCATAAAATACTCAGACGCATTTCTGCACACTTTGTTGAACTGTAGGTTTACAATTCTTGATAATCCAGCTACACATATTTACATACTGTTACATACAGCCTTACAGCCATGATGCACTCTTGTTGGCTCTTCAACTCATATTCACAAGACATCTTTGGAGAAACTCCTGTCTACTGAATGGTGTTTGAATAAATCTGAATTTGAATGAGACAACGTGATCAGTTACCTTTTATAACAATAAATAAATATCTACCCATGCAAGAGGAGTCACTGTCAGGCATCATCTTACCTCTGTTAGCTTCCTGGTATACCTGTACCTTTCCAAGCTCCACCCCTAACCGCCTGAGACAGAGAGAGAGATTGTTAAGGTCTGTTTACATTCATATGAGAACAACAGATGCTGAGAGCAACATTTTTACCATTTTCTCACACAAGAACGCCAGAAAGGAAATATGTACAATATACTAGAGTTTGTAGTTGTGCAGAGCTCCAAAATGGGAAGTCTCCTGTTTGTTCATTGTGCTTCTGAGTTCATGCAGGATTTGAACATGTTTAAAAGGAGCATGAGGAAAGCAGAATTAAAATGTAACCTTCAACACAGGTACCACAGCAACCACCAAATCTAAAGTTAAGAGGTTTTCATTTTGTTTCATTAATCCTTGAAAACATGATTTGACTTTTTACTTTTATATTATTTGTATGTTATTTCAGTAAGATAAAAAAAAGCTTCTTTATGTAAAATAGCTTTTCCAGCATATTCAGGTGGCTGCTAGTCACAGTTGCCACAAAATGTTTTATAAGCAAACTAAACAATCAAAAGAATGAACACTCTACCTCCTCTGCCAGTTGAATGTTCTGTTTTCACACTTGATTAGCTGGTAATCAGAAGCACTATGAGAGGTGAATAAAAATAACAACACTGCCTTCTGATACCAAGCTGCAGGAAATACTTTGAACAGTGCTTATATCTTGCTGCTTCATTATTTCCTTTAGTGAAGCTACACTAGCTCTAGTTGGCCATATTGTAGCTACTGTACGTGTGTTGGCACACAAACAGCAACTCAGATGGAAACACAGCACATTCAAACTTCTCTTCTAAGAAGCAGAAGTGAGAAACATGTTTCTCTTCTACATTTAACAGTCACAGAAGCCGCTTTGCCTCTTCATTATTTTCTTATTCTGCTCCTCTTTAAAACAGAGGAGACAACAGACCGTTTCCTGAAGCACTAATATGGGTTGTTTACTCCACAATAATCAGTTTTGCCCACATCCCTGTTTCCACTTATTTGTCTGGGTGAGATATGTCAGCTGAAACACATGTACTCACTCTGCAATCCTCTTTCCCAGCTCACGGCTGGAGGGGTGCGAGTTTGCAGTGAAGATGACCAGGCCACCCTTGGTGTGGTTCATGTCTCTGGGGTCTTTGCCGCTGCACTCCCCACACTCAGGCAGTGGATCCCTGGGCACCCACGCTGCGCTGAGACCTTCCTGCAGTGAAGAGGGAGGGGCGTTAACTTCCTTTTCATAAGAAATTCGTCAACTCTCAAAACTCAAGTAATAGACGAACAGGAAACACATGAAGACAGACGATGCATTAGTAGATAAGATCATTAATATAATTGTAAAAAAAAATTCTCAGCGTACAGTGTAATCTAGATTTGCATTTAGACTGATGGTTAGCCATAATAAGCTCTTTTTAAGCCATTATAAGAATGTAATATTTTCTAATAACATTTGGGCTTTACTTATTTTTAACAATGGAATAATGGTAACAACTGCTGGATGAGGTCAGAAACATCTGTCAAGTCAAATCATCCAGTGAGCTTTTACTGTGAAAGGTCACCAGTCTTGGCACTGTCTTCACACCTTCAACAATACTATCAAATCTACTTTTTATATCGTATTTTATTTTTGTCTTGGAACAAATACAACTTGTAATGTAGGGTGTTTGAAATAGTAATGGGTTTTATTGAGTCTGGTTGCATATACATTTAGAAACTTATCAGAGAGCAAACAAAAGGTTGAGCTAACTTACGATCAGATATCATGTGCAACCAGAGTAAGTACAATAACACAAAGTGAAATTAATACATGAAATACATATCTTAGCACTGAGATTTTTCGATTATTGGTTGGATGATATTTAACAGACCAACATGTGCATTTAACTAATAGGAACTAGAAATCCTAACTAACAACACTGTCACGACATTAGTTAGCTTCCACACATTGCTAAGCTAACAGGGCAACGCAGGAGTTTGCCCTTAACAAGTGTGATGTATAGTGCAAAAAATTAATGTGTTAGAAATATAAACCATGACCTGAAGTCGTGGCTGACATGAGTATCACATAAACGCAAACATTAACAAACAGGAACAAACATTACTAATAGCAAACGTTTGTCTATGACATGCTGAGACAGCGTTAGCTAACGTTTATCGCGGTAGCTCCCACGAAATAATCTTAGCGGAGCAAAGCTCCGAATGCGCAGATTGATTTCTCACGTACCCACACAGCCAGTATGTGTACGTAGCAAGCAGAAAACACTACAGCGACTATCACATGCAAACACAGGACGGTAAATATCCTCACCAGCTTGTGTGTTAGGTCCGGTTACAACCTGGAACCAGCAGTATTTGATTGAATGTACAAACCTCAACCTCTTTTCAACCTGTTCCTCACGCCGATGTTGCGAGGGACTCTCAGTGTTGATGGACGTGCCTCTCGACCAATCACATCCCGGGTCATCCAACAGGGAACTGATGCGTTCACGTAAACCCGGAAACAATAACACCCATGGCAGATAAGTAATTAATTTAGGATGATGTACAAGCCAACAGTGAAACTTTTCAAAACACGAACAGTGCCTCTTAAGACGTGTTTGAATTTTATTGTATCCTAACTGTGATAATCTATTAACAAGTTGTCATAACAATAAGCAGTGATTTATTCATATTTAGTTACTTGTGTATAGGCAATTTAAACGAGATGTTGGCCAATGTTTTAATCTGCATGTTTTCTCAGGGAGTCAATAAAATTTAATATCACCACTCCACACTGAAAACACTTCTTATAAGGCGTATGCTTTCAGACTGACCACTTGAGGGCAGTGCGTTTTTGTGACTGCTTTACTTCTTCTCAGATGAGGTGAATTTCTCATTTTAAATGTGAAAGTGTTTGCCATACTTTTCTCTTAAACTCTACATGAAGCAAGAACATTTAATCCCTTGTCGGTTAGAGTCCAGGGTGCAGTCTAAATGAGTCCCTGCAGAAAGTAAGAAATAGTTTTGGTTTGAAATGGAAAAGGATGGAGCAGGCAAATCATAATTTTGTTTTGAGAATTATCACAGCATTGCTTTTTTATATCACTACAACCATAATCCATTAAACATGCACTTTCCTCTTGCTGTGTCTCCTTTTCCTTCTTCTGATCTGTTTTCGAAAATGAAAGCTCTTCTTTGAAGCTTTGTATGTTCTAGTGTTAGCTTTGCTTCAAACAGGGTTTGCAGGTGAAACAGTGAGTGCAGGGATGTACAACACCTGTGCACTAATTTCTCATTTCTGCTGATGTCTCCAACTGCTCCTGTCTAACAGTAACTGAAGAAAGACACACACGAGAAGGAGGAAAGATGTGGGGGGAGGCAGGTAAACTATCTGAAATGAAAAATTAATATATCAGTGTTAGTGTTAACAAAGCTCCAGGGTACGTGAGCTGCTATTGCATTAGATAGATTTATAAATACTTTCACAGTACCATATGGGCTACTCTTTAGTGTTCTTACATAACTCACTGGATATGTGGAGGAGGCAGAGAGCAGCATCCAAGCGCTGCACACTGCCCACACACACACACACACACACACACACACACACACACACACACACACACACACACACAATGGAGAGGGGAGAGGAGTTAAAATCTGGAGGAGGACGGACACAGAGAAAAGACATGTTAGGTGTTGCAGTTGCACAGTTGGAAGTCAGGGTCCAATTCTCTCATATGTGCTTTTGTCTGTCCAATTATTTATATTACCGCAGGATTTGTGTGTTTGTGAAGAGATTGAAATCTCGACATGGCAAATATAACAACCACTCTGATGTTTATATAGTACATACAAAGCCACCACAGTAGGTTGGAGCAATGGGGCCAGCAACAATTTTTGGGGCCTCGATGGACAGGTGCAATATTACAAGTACAAAATGCAATTAAACAAAAAATAAAATACATAGTTTGATTATTTCTAAAAAAAATTGTCTATCAAGGTTGAAAATGAATGGAGGATCATGAATGAATATCTAGCGCATTTATATTATTTTGATTATAATTTAACTATTTGTACTATTTATGTACAACAATGCTTTGGGGAAACACAG
Source organism: Ctenopoma multispine (assembly GCA_034779795.1). Lineage (NCBI taxonomy): Eukaryota > Metazoa > Chordata > Actinopteri > Anabantiformes > Anabantidae > Ctenopoma > Ctenopoma multispine. The sequence goes on from JAUYWH010000026.1 coordinate 3,205,325, forward strand.
CGCCATTGTGCACATCTATCATGATAACGCTAAGAGGCAGATATAATGTTTACCAACTTAGCTTATTGTGCTAACATATCACAATTATCAATTATTCATGTATTTGGTCATAAATCAAAGTAAAACCAGATTGTGTATATTTCTAGTTTATGATTATTATGTTGACCTGATGGATTAGGGAGTGAATATTTACAGTAACCTACATCAAATGTCTACATCGTAGACACATTTGTGGTGGGTTGTTGCGTGTTTGTCAGGTGAAATTAGGCTGACAGTTAAGTGAAATATTTAAAATAGGCTACATTTTAATGAAATATGTCAATAATTGGAAGGACTACAGCGTAATTCAGTATAGACAAATCCAGCAGATATATCCTTTCATCATCAAGTCAAATCTTCAACTTGTAAGATCAAAATACCTGCAAACCTAATGCCATCAGTGTCAGCTGCACTTGCCTGGTGCTAATTAGTAAATTCTGTGATGCTAACTTGCTAAATGTAGCTGGTGAACATGGCTACAACATAACAACAGTCTGTTAGCACTATTATCCTCACTGTGCTGTCTGTAGACTTTTATTCTTGTTTTTCTGTTCAGATTCATGTCAGGTATGATAGGATAGCTAGGACAAGGTAGCTAGAGTGGCTTCTCTTGAGAAGGGGAGAGGGGGCCTTTCTTTCACAGTAACTATAATTCCTGGTTACATCCCTGCTTATAGAGGCCGTATTCGCACGAAGGCCTCCCATGCGTAAAGACACACGTCTTCATACCAAATGATGGAGAATGTATTTCTATACGAACCTGAAATCTCTTGTTTCGTACCTGTAGTTGACTATATCTACTTCATCTGGGGAAACGCTTTGATACAGGTGTTGTTAATTGAGTCGAACAAGACAGTTGAACACATTTTTATTCACTTGCTTTGCGCCTTCGTCAGCAGCTGTATAAACGTCTCCAGCTCGTCTGTAAATCAAAGACAGAGCGCCATAGAAACAGGGAGAGGGATGAAGAGGGAGGCGGGAGAGCACCGCGCTCCCGGTCCGCCCACAACTTGCAGCACGAGCCGTTTAGCGGTACGAGCTGGGCCAGCTGTAGAGCGCGCGCGCGCGCGGGCGCGTGTACGTGCCCCCCTCACCACCCCCACGCGGAGAAAATCATTACCAAATCCAGAGCCCGAGCGCACGCGGAGCGATGGCTGCAGCAGCAGCGGCGCTGGATTGTGTTTACGACGCAGAGCACGAGAGCGGTATTATCTCCAGAGGAACGGACACCGCGCGCACCTCGCTGTTAAACGCTCACTCACTCGCACGCTGCGTCTGCGAGTGAGCCCGCGAGGCGTCTCGCTACATCGGTCCGTTTGACGTGTCGGTCTTTCAGCGAGGATCCGGTACCGTCCTACATTTCGTTAATCGCTGTTTGAAGCGCAGCTGCAGAGGAGAGCGACTAGCCCGATGAGGAGGAGCGCGAGCGAACCGTGGAAACGACAGCTCCCATTCCCGCCGTCCAAATATCACGCACGCGACGCCAGTGGGCTGATACTGTAATTCTGTGCGGCCCAGTTGCCCCGGTCCCGTTTCCATCCAGCGGCGGTGCACTGCCAGCGGAGGAACCCGAGAGCATCTCTCCGTCCCCATCTCCAGTCTGTCTCCCCCCCTCTCTCCCCCCTCTCTCTGTCTCTTTTACCACATCGTAAACCAGAGCTCTAGGGGGTCTCATCTAGTCGGGGATCACGGGGGAGGAGGGAGGCTGTTCGTGCCCGCGTAGACGCACCCTCCGCGTGGTTAGGCTGGGCTGAAGCGCCGCTGTGCCGGAGGATGCTGCGGGAGTAGAGCGGCTCACAGAGTAAGATGGGGAAGGACCAGGAACTGCTGCAGGCGGTGAAGACCGAGGATCTGCTCACCGTGCAGAAGCTGCTGCAAAGGCCCCGGCCAGGGAAAGCAAGTAAGACAGGCTCTTCTGTTCTATTCTGTTCTATTCTGTCGGAAGACAATAGCACTGGTACTCTGTGTTTGATATTTTTCTCACATACCAATGCTGGCTGGTTGCAACTATTAGGCCTAACCGGTGATGTGTGTTCTTATGTGTGTGTGTGTGTGTGTGTGTGTGTGTGATTGAATAAGATGGAGAGAGGACGACAGAGAGCGAGGAGGGGTTGTATGCATCAGGGTGTATCAGGGTAGATCAGTGGTGTGATTGGAGACTGACAGCACATCTTGAGACCCACTGAGTGCACTGCAGCTGAGAGAGAGAGAGAGAGATGAAGGGAGAGTTGTGGGACCGGGGATCTGTGCGTGTGACCCCGTCTCATAAGTGAGAGATGATGCTGGTGGCCTTGTGGCCTTTAGGTTCAAAGTCAGACACAACACGTTCGGCTATCTGAAGCAGAAATCCATTCTGCTTCTCCTGGTCTGTATAATTTTCCTCTTGCAATTGTTTGTTTTCTGCAGGCCATGTACACCATCGAACAATGTTTCCACAGCCCACTCTTAATGTGTGGGCCATACAGAGTGAAGCCCAGGCGAGCTGCAGACAGATCCTTTTGTAAAAGGCTGGTAGCTGCCACACTGATACTTCGACTGATATATAACTGGCTCATATAGTAGTTAGCAGGGAGGATGCTTTAGGGGCCTGACAGGCGGAATTGCAATATCTGCAGATGAGATTTAAAACATTAAAGCGTAGACAATATGAATAATCCATTTTAAAAACGCATTAAAAAATCATCTGTTTTTCCAGACTAGATTAGCTTCTGACTTGGTCTAAATTGGCTCTGCTCATTATCCAATCGCTAAAATTGTTCCTGTCAGTGTGGTTTACAGCATCTGACCTGGCGCTCACACTGGACAGACTCCTCTCAGCAGGTGGATACCACTTAAATAAAAGGATCCAGTGGTGATGACAAATACTGGTCCAGCATTGCGGCTGCACATGAAGAATTGTTAATATGAGTTCTGATTGAATTTGCTTACAGAACAAACAAAGAGGGCATCACTCCAATTCTGAATCATTTGTATGGTTGAACAAAAATGATTTTAGCGTTTTAGAGAACCTGCACACCCACATCTGTGTTTTCCGATGATTCTGGCTAATCTCTGTGACACCTGTGTCTGAGCTAATCTAGTTTGAACACTCAGTCCTTGGCCTGTGATTTCATTCTTGCAGAATGGGGCCTGAGAGTGGAAACGTAACTAGAGAAATCACGGGAGAAGGAAGAATAAATCTCTTCCAATCTGTAGGAGAAAATGTTCTCATGAGACAAACAGCCAGAGAACTGGATTTAAATGTACTAAACTGAAAACTGAACTAAATGATGGATGGTCAATCACAGTGCTTTTCAGTGTTCGTGTGTGAAATTGCTTATTGAATCTGACATAATATCACACAGCACACACAGCATTTGCTCATACTATTGTAAGGTGCAGAGAAATCATCACCTTTCATTTAGTTTTGTACAGTAACGTGCATAGCTATACTTTGTACAGTGCTTATACCGCAGATGGCAAAGATCGCGCCGCAGGACTCGGTGAAGCACAGCTCGTGGCCACAAAACAGTTTGTAGGAATCAGTGGGGTGCAGTGCCTGCAGGGAGGCGCCAACAGTCTGCAGCCAAGGCAGAGCACATACAGGAAACCGTGGATTAAAGACTAAAGAGCAGAAATACAGGCATCCCTGTACTACAGCAGGATCCAGCACATACAGGTAGCAGCCAAAAATAGTGGGCCTGAGTGGAGGACATAATGTGCAAGAGCACAAAACAACCTTTAGGGTACAGTGAAGTGCACTTCAACTGGAAGTCCCTTTCACACTGATGTTTAGTACATCACATGAAGAGAACGCTCTCAAACAGATTCTTATAAGTCACTGGCTCCAGATCTGTGCCAGTCCTCAGTGGATTGCAGTGCATACAGATGGCAACTGAGGCAAAGGCCAGGCAGTACATGCTGCTTATTAGCACAAAGGAAGTGCCCTGTGCTTTTTTAAATTAGCTTGTACTAATAGTTAAATACTTTGCGGCAGCAATACATGAATTTCTGAAGAAATAATTAACGCTAGTCTAGTCAAAACAAAACTTTTGGGCTGTGACTAAACTCCAGGAAAACCTGTTTATGTAATGTTTAACAGTCTTCTGCAGAAAAATGACGTTTGTGAAGAGACTGATTCAACTTCACTGGTGTTTCTACAGTTGCTGCCCATATACAGTATGTATATTTTACTCCACTGTTATTTAACAGCTACAGCTCCTTTTACAATTTACAGATGACCATATTACATAAACAGCATATTTCAAGCCATGTAAAATAAAATGAACTTTAAACCAGAGAGTGTAGCATGGGATCACTTACCACGTTTGTCAAGTTGTTTCCCATTTAAACTTCTCAGATGCTTTAAATTAAATATCTGTTAGAATCACAAAGGGGTGAAACCTTCTAGTGTGTATCCCTAAAAACGGGATGTCTTTTTTCTTCTTTCTTACCCTATTAATCGTGGTGACTCCCCAGAGGGTGCCTGACCCCTAGATTGAAGTGTCTAGAGGATGAAGTGACCACTAACTATATAAAGTAGTTAAAACTAGCTTTTAAGCGTGGCAGTGGTGTCATTGAGGACAGACTCTTATCACTGGTATTTTCTGTGGGGTTTTGTGCGGATTATTAACTTACAGATTGGTTTTTGCACTCTGTAAGGCATAATATAGGAATTCAGTGGAACCAGCTAAGCTTGTCTCATTAGCTTAATGCAATTATACAGGTTTACTTGTTTCAAGTTCATTTAATTTAGAATGTCTAGTTTTAATATTCAGAGCAATTAATACTTACAAACATGAGCAGTTCTGTCTTCAGGTCTTTAACTGGAAGTGAGGAGTTGAATGACTAAGCTGTTGAGTGTTCACGCTACTCATTAAATTTAGTTCAGAAGAATCAAAACCAGCAGATTACCCAGCATACGTAGGTTTAGAGTTAAAACTCCTCAGAGACTTTTGTTGAAACTTCCTGCATGGCCTTTCATAATAATAGAACTGATCTGTCAGTGATAAAGGTTAGCGTTGAAGAGATGAAGAGCTGAGCTATCTTTAAACTGAACAATATATAAGGAAAATATATGTAAAGACTGGACGTGTGACTAAACAGTTAAGTCAACTTAAAAGTTCAGTTATGTTCATTTTCATTTCTGTATAAAATGATGTTTAACTAACTGTTCAACGTAAACTTGAAAAATTATTTACAGCATAGGCTCCATTAGACTTAGACATTAGAATTTTGTTTACATTCAGACATGAGATGATAATTCTTTATTGTATGTGTCTGTACTTTCCAAATATCTAGTGATTATCAGGAAAAGGGAAACAAAGTCCTGAGCTAGCTGCTGATTTCTATCTAGAATCCCCTCATATAAATGAAATGTGCTGCATAAATCAAATAACAGAAGAATAGTGTTGGCATTGGTTTTGGTGTGTGGGTGTAGCCGTGACTGTGTTGTAATGTCAGGTGTTCGTGTTGCTTGTTTATTCCCTGTGTATTTTTTTACAGCATCGTTCAGGCGGACATGTTGGATAATCAATCATTTGTCTGGCATCGATTGACACAGGCCTCCATCACTCCTCAATAAACACTTCATTTTTCAGCATCACATCATCATCGACCGACTGGAGCATTCTATGGGGCCTTCTTGGGGGTTTGCCCTGATAACTTAAACCTATGCATGGCTTGAAGTACAATAGCATAAATAAATGTGTTTAAATACACCATCAAAGTCCATCCGTGCTCAGCTCCACACTCATCCTCTCTCTTAAATCCTGACAGTCCTCCAACGCTGAATTTTATCATTTGTGTAACTGACAGCTCTCCCCACCTGCAGCCTGCTTAATATGCCTTATGAAATTTCACTTGTGGACGTGAAAAGCAAAATGTTTTCTCACAGTTCCTGAAACGTTGACTGTTTTGGGGGACTGCCTGCAAATGATATTGCGTGAGGTGGACTGTGGGCCAGCCTTTCAGGAAAGAAAACAGTAACAAACAGGGCAGACGGAAGAAGGAAATAATGACAGAGTGGAGCTGAGAGTCCCAGACAAACAGCGGGGAAGTCTAACGCTGGGCTGATGTTAACACAGACCTGTGTTTGTCACCTAGCATTAAACACAGAGCTCTGACAGCTGCGTGTTTGTGTGTGTGTGCGTGCATGAGCAGTTAGGAGAGAAGTGTGTGTGGTTTGTGGTGGTAAAGGATGGATGTGTAGTTGAACTGTGGTGCACTGATGTGTATATGTGTGTGAAGGTGAAGGTTGGATGTGATGTGAAGAGCCTGTGATGGGCCTGGCAAAGGCTCTGCCCTGCTGCAACTCATTTACTCCTACTCAGACCAGACACACACACACACACCACACAGCTACAGACACATCTGGCACCATCTGGAGAGCCATCATCAGTTTACTGTCACTCAACTCGCCTCCTGCTCGGTTAACAGTGTGTGTGTGTGGGTGTGTGTGTGTGTGTGTGTACACATGGAGCCGATCTTAAGTGCGACCTGAGGTCTGTGTTTGTCAATGGGCTGTTTTAGTGTTTGTGCATGTGTGTGGGTGGTGTACCCCACCCTCTCTGTTTACTACTATGAGAGACTGATACGTGCTTCCATCACTCTACCTGCCTCCTTCCTTTTCTCTCTTTGAGACCAGGAGAGATGCAAATACTCACAGACCGTTTTAGATACCAATCTCCTGTTACTCTCTCTCGCTCTCTTTCTCTTTCCTCCATCTTTCTGTGTTGATGTGTGAGGCTGGCAGAGGAATAGGGCAGATGATTGCGTCCACACCAGTGCACATACACAAAGGAGCAGGCAGGCAGAGAAGAGGCTTCACATACTGGTCTTCATATTGGATAACTGTGCTCTGTCTCCAACAATTCATTGAGAGAAATCAACTTGTTTATCATGTTTTGGCCATTGCACTTAAACACTGTCCAGAAATTCACTATATATGCGCCATAGGATGCTACAGTGTAGTGTTTTGTGCTGCAAAATGGGTACAAACTGCAATTGCTGGAATAAAAGACAAAAAATATTGTTAATGCAGCTTTTTTATTTGAAAGAATATATGTTTATCAGGACATTGAGAAATCTTGTCCCCAACAGACAGTAGTGGTAAAAGTATTTACTAAAAATGGATATAAAAACACACAGAAACTACATATAAAATCATATTTTGACTTTAGTTCTGGTACGAGTCAAGATAAAAAAGGTTTAAACATTTCCCATAATGCAACTCTCACTGAATCAAACATGCCTTAAAATTCTCACATCTATCAACCCTCACAACCACCAGCTTTGCAGCTCAGGACAACTCTGATGACATCATCAGGGTCATTTAGTCACAAAGTCACATTGTAGAAACCTCGTTCTCTACATGATGAGTAAACCAAACCATGTGTAAAATCGGAAGCCGTTTAAGCCAGCGAAATACGAACTATATTCTCAACATCACTGCTTTCTTTGCAGTTGTGTTTATCTGCACGATCCAGCAGTCGTTCTCGTTTTTATTTGGCTGTGATCCACCAACTCCCAATGGTTCTTTAGCTGCACATGTTCACAACTTAAGTTGTCTTTGTTCATTAGTCTGCTATTTGGTGAGTAAAGTGTTTTCAGAGCTTTTTTTGTGGAGAACAACTGGCTGCTGTGGTGGAAAACTGTGCTATGAGAGCAGTGAAGTTTTGACAGAAATCCAGAACAATGAGCTGAAAGACCATAAAACTCCATATTATTACGGTAACTAGTAACTGTTGTCAGACAAATGTAGTAGAATTGAAGCATAAAGTAGCTTTAAAAACAAATACACCAGTAGTGGAAATGCCTCAAAATAACTTAATAAATGTCTTTTTTATATACTTTTTTAACTTACAGTACAGTGTACAGAAGATATTTCAGAAAACAGAGCAAACATTTTTGTCTTCAAACTAACTAAATAGTTAGTGATGGAGGGCTTCCTGCATTTTCCTCCAAAACATCAGCACTCCTGCTGCCTGTGTGATTGAATTACAGAACAGAAGGGGAGGGTGGGGGGCAAGAGGCAGAGAGGTGGATGGATATTTTCACTTTCAGGAAGATGTTATGGTGAGCAGAGTTAGGGCAGGAGGGGAAATGGAGAGATATGAAGAGATACTTTGCTTGGTGAAGGCTGAAAATGATGAAATAGAGAAAAAGGAAGCAAGGTGATGAAATGAAGAATTACTTGAACAGAAAGTCAGTCCAACCTCTCTCTTATTTAGATTGACTGCTGTGCACACACACTCTCTCTCTCACACACACACACACAAACACACACACACCCCTTTACTCATCTGCACGATGCACTGCACCAAAAATAACATCCACATAGTTTAATGGGTCAGTGGCAAGTTCAGGGAGAAGATGAGTGCACAGCAGAGGTCAGGAAGGAAAGGGTTCAGATACACAGGAAGGAAAGGAAAAGAAAAGAAAGGAAAAACACAATGAAACCATCCATTATCTACCGCTTAATTCGAGTTCGGGTCGCGGGCGGTGCTGGAGCCTATCCCAGCTGTCTTCGGGCAAGAGCCCGGACAGATCGCCAGTCCATCGCAGGACCAACATACAGACAAACAACACACTTACGGACAATTTCGGATCGCCCAATTAACCTGACGAGCATGTCTTTGAACGGTGGGAGGAAACTGGAGTACCCGGAGGAAACCCACGCAGACACGGGGAGAACATGCAAACTCCACACAGAAAGGCACCTGGCCGACCCCGGGAATCGAACCCAATCTAACCACCACACCACCGTGCCACCCACAATGAAACCAATAAAAGTAATATAAACAAAAGAAATGAAAATGGAAGGGATTGACAGAAAGGGAAGGAGATTACAGGAAGGAAATGTAAACAGAAGGAAAGAGGAAAACAAGCTAAGTAACTGAATAAGAAGTAAAGGACACAAGGCAAGGCTACAAAAGAAAGAAAGGAAAATGTAGGACAGAGAAGTAAAGAAAATTACAAAGGAACTAAAGGACAAGGAAGGAAGGAAAATAAGCCAGGTGATAGGAAAGGACTGAAGAAGCAAGGAAAGGAAAGGACCAGAAAACAAACAGGAACGTAAAGCAGTAAGAGGAGACCCAGAGTGGAGGAAAAGAAAGGGAGGGGGGGGTAGAAGTGATAATAAGAAGAGAAGAACAGTACCACGTCTTGTATGATGTGTGATATGACAGTTAGGACAACTATTCAACTATTTCACTTCAGGGCGACAAATCTTCTTTTCTAACGTAGCTATGTTTTGGTGCAGATTAAATTCTGTTGTGATTCACTCAAATGTACTGTCCCCCTTTCACTGTGCGTGACATGGAGCTGAGGGGGCACCGGGGTGAGTAAGTGGTTTAGCTCTGATATAAAGACCACCTACAAAATGAAAGGAGGGGAAAGTTGGTGGGAGCTCTTTTTCTCTGATTATTGAGGTGGCATTAACCATCTACTGTACTGGCTCACACACACACACACACACACACACACACACACACACACACACACACACACACACACTCATCATAGGACTGGCACAGAGAGGTACAGACTGCTGGAATTTACATGATCAGTGTGTGTGTGTGTGTGTGTGTATGTGTGTGTGTGTTTGTGTGTGTGTGTGTGTGTTATAATTGTTAAAGTATTCAAGCATTGTAGATTGGGGACAAAAGTTGTCACACACACACACACACACACAGACTTCTGCAAACATGACAGTGGAATCTCAGACGTATGAAAGACAGAAAACTAAATAGAAAAAGAAACGACAGCTGGGCGGTGTCATTTGAGAATTTTTATGTAACCAATACAGTAGCTGTATGCATATGTAGGTGTGTGTGAGTGTGTGTGTGTGTGTGTGTCTGCTGCAGAGTGCGAGTGAGCCTCTTCGTGGCCTCACAGGATTTTTCCACTCATGCCCTGAATTCAAAGCATTGAGTGTGTTCTTGCTGCTTGGAATTAATGTTTGAACAGCTAATAAAGACAGGAAATGATGCATTTTTTCAGGCTCAAGTCTTAAACTTGAGCTAACATGGTCTGGACAAGGGTTTACTGTACTCTACATGAGCTCTACACCCACAGTGAATACATTTAGTCTTTCCTTGAGACTTTGTGAATGACGCTGGTGCTCTTGCTGTCTGAGCAGCATCTAAAAACAGGACTGTGACACAGTGTGGGTGCGGGCTCAGGGCTTGGGAAAATGTGTTGTACACCGACACACCCTTAGGTCTTTGATATGAGTGAGAGTATTTGACGAGAAAAAGGATCCACTTAGTTGTTGTTGCTACAGCTCTCAGGTTTTCTGTAGACATACAACATGACACTAACTGGATCAGAAATCTCAAGCCAGAGGTTCTGGTCGCACACACACTGATTGTTCAGTGTTCTCCTGAGCGTGACTTTATGGACATGGATTTTAGCTACTGCGAGAGAGGCCTTCAGTTTCCTGTATGTAACCCTAGGGCTCTGTGTGACCTTTGTGATCTCTGCTGGTCGACCTGTAACGGGGGTGTTGAATGTTCTCCATTTGTGCACGATCTGCCTGACAGTCGACTGGTGGAACCCAGAGACTTTCTTTTTTTAACCACGAACCTGTGTTCATACAATCAGACTTTGATAGTGGAGGTCCAGATTTCTCTTCTTTACATAAGACAGGGCCTCCCACACTCACCTGATCATCCTACTGATCATCCTATTGACTGAAACACCTGACTCTGATTTCCCTTCAAATGATTTAATAGTCCCAGAGGCTCGAATACTTTTACCAAACAAATATTTAGATGATGTATGCATATGTATATTAACTTTTAGGATGTTAATGAAAATCTGATAATGTTTGATCATTTAATCCTGTGTTGTTTGGTTTTGGAAAGGATAAAAAAAAACATTACCCACTACATCACGTCTGGTCCTCAAAACTGTTGTGATGACAGATGGATTTGTGAAATGATTATCTTTGACATGACTTGTGTGATCCCATATCCCTGGCTTCGACCTCTGTCAAACGTAGCTGTCCATTAATGCTCGCGTATGCGTTAACATCACCATCTGGTGAAACTAAAAATCTGCATCTTTGATATGTGTATGTATATGAGTGTGTGTGCAAGAGGCAGTGATCAGGATGAAGTGGCCAGCAGAACAGATGTTGAGTCTGGACTAGGGTTTGCATAGGTGACCCCATACGTAGCACAGTGCATGTGTGATCCAGCGGCTGAACAGATGTTGGTGTTGGATCACTGCCCACACAGTTGCAGATTTTTAAGATAGTGCACTTGACCGCTAATAAACTGGACTTACAGCTTGTACTGAATGTCTGTGTTTTTGTGAGTGTACAAAAGGTCATGTACATGTGCACATTTATTTAAATCCAGCTTTCATAACACTGTTCTGATCCAGATCTGATTCTTTCCCCCTTTTCACTGTCTTTGCCTGCTGTGGTTGGATAATTTCCATCTCATAAAATCAGCACTGAAATACTGTAATTCTCCCATATTAACCTTTCTTCAGTCCTTTTTAAAAGATGAAACTGATCAGGTATGTCATGCACTGATAGTTGTTGTACAGCTGCCCAGTGCTGCAGGGTCTTACCAACAATTCCTCCTTTGGGGTGAGACATAACTGCACTAGCCTGGTTAGCTGCAGCTATTGCTTTGGCTTAGACGACAGCTTGAAGATGAACAAACCTTGTCTTTAGCTACCTTTATGTAGCTAAAGACATCTGTAATCCAGAGGGATTGCTATCGAGGAGTATTAGGAGTGTCGGATAAGATGATCCACAGGGAGACACAGGAGCAGGATGATCAGACATCTGGTTTTGCAATGCAGGAAGCATGTAGAGAGAGAAATCAAAGATTTGAATTTAAACAGCTAAGGCCATTCATCAGCGGCTGCATTTATGCAAAACATTTTAGTAGACATTTCTAGCACCTCGCGTTTGTGTTTTGTTCTGCTGCTTATACTTAAGCATTTATGAGGTTTATGAACTTTGCAGGTGCACCCCCCACGCCAAGATATGAAGCTGATGATGAAGCTTTCCCCTTTGCCTAACTCATAAATATTTCAGCCTCTCCTTGTGTCATCTCTTTAGCTGTGAGGAAACCTCTCCTGCTGATCTGGAGATAGATATCTGGGTCAGATTTGTTTTCCAGGAGACTTGAACTCTCCTAAAATATGCGTATAAACTGATGTTAGAGATGAACTTGTGACTGGAAGACTTTCAGATCGTCTGAATCCAGCCCTCAGAGCAGCTGGGAAAACTTGAGCACACTGTGTGACTGTGAGGCTTCCAGCCTCCTTCAAAACAGTAAAAGGTTAGAAAAAGAAAAAACTCAAACTAGAACCACGATGAAACGATGGCGAGACAATGGAAAGTTCAGAGCGGCATCTTGCCTTTGGTGTTTTTTGGTATGTTTGTTACCACTAGTGGCAACAGAGGGCGACCATTGTACTGCCTCACGTTGCCTTCGTCTAGGCCAAAAAGTGGCACACATGTGGAACACATCCTGAAGACTATAGCCAACGTCGTCCTGGAGAGAGCAGTGCTACACAAACCCCAGGGTGAGTGGTTCGGTTCCCAGTCTGTCCAGGCTACATGTGGTACACGTCAGAATTAAGCTACAAACAGTGCAGACTCCTGGTCTTGTTTGAAAATTAAAATTTGAATTCAATTAAAATTAATAAGCACCTGGCAAACTAGATGCACATTTATTTCTTAGATTGACTTTAATTAACGATGCAGTTAATTAGCAGATGGTTAATAAATACAAATAAATGTGAAACTCAGTGGAATCGTTGATTGTACTGTTACACCACCAAGACAGGTGATGGGTCATTTTATGCAAGAATAAATAAAGACAGGCCAAAGGGACAAATTCTATGTTAAGAAGCGCATGTTGTTGCATATGCTGAAAGGACTGGTTACATTTGCATTTGTTAGTGATGTTGCACAGATCATAAATTCCCAGAGGGACTGTCCTTTGCACTGCCTGCCTCCATCTTTTTTCTCTCTACATCTATTTATGCTTCCCTGTTTCTGTTGCATCCCCCTGCCCGCCTCCCCACCCCTCTGCCTCTGTCTCTGCCTGCTCAATGAATCAGTCTGGCTGGCAGTGCGTTGCTGTCAGGAGCCGGTGAGGGTGATAAGTCATGTCGAACTGGGCCAGAGTCTGGATTTCCTGAGCTGACAACAGGAAATAAGAGGTTCTGGAAGATTCCACCAGAGCAACAGCTGCCTGCTTGTTTTCTTACATTTAGTTTTTGCGTTGTATGTCAGAGGAATGACAGGATGGGAGAGAATGTGAAAGAGGATTGGAAGCTGAGAAAGGAGATGGAAATGGTTCAGACACTGCAGACACTCTTTGTAGCGACGTCCATGGTGCCCAGAGGATCACGCAGTTTTCTCTCCAGTACCACCATGAGGTTAACATGAGGTTGATAGCTTTTGATATTCTACTCAGTAGATATTGGATAGTTTGACATGAAGCACACATTCATGCCCTCACCCCCAAGCATGAATTCATTTATCACATTCGAATGCTAATGTCAGAGTGTTAGCTCAGTAACGGCAGACTGATCATGCAGTATCAGAAATTCTACTTCACGAAAATCAAACACTTTCAAGCAAACTAATGAGATAAGATGCTTCATAATGGTTAAAATGAGCACAGTGCATCATGTGTGCGTTCATGTAGTATCACACAACATCCGCGGTTAGTTAACTCGCTGCTTTTGATCCCTCTGCTGCAGCAGGGGTGTCTTACTTTGAGCCAGACGGTTGTTTTGTAGCGTGTCAGCGAATGGAGGAGAAGTAGTGGGGTCCACGAGCCAATGAGGACCATTATTTGTATGGTCCTGCTGGTTGTATGCAGCTGTTGAACACATGGAGAACATGTGGTTTGGCTCTACACGCTTGTGTTTGTGGTGAGTGTGTGTGTACGCGTACACTGTACGTGTGACTGATGCCAAACCCGCCGTTGCTCCGCCTGGTTCTGGTCTCAGTTTTCTTTCACTTTTTTCCATCCCACCCCCTCACTTCTTATCACATCACTCCTCACTTTCCTCCTTTCCCTTTTCTCTCCTTCTTCTTCTTCTCCCTGTTCCTGGAACCATTGCCATGGCAACTAGAACACAGGACTGGCCAGGAAATTTCTGGCTCACCGACGGTTATAAAACTTCAGGTCCGCAGGGTCCAGTCAGATACTTTAGTCCTGTACTGTCTGTGTGCGTGTGTCTGTGTGCGTGTGTGTGTGTGTGTGTGTGTGTGTGTGTGTGTGTGTGTGTGCGCGTGTGTGTGTGTGTGTGTGTGTGCGTACGTTCTCGTGTGTGTGTGTGTGCGTGCGTTCTCGTGTGTGTGTGTGTGCGTACGTTCTTGTGTGTGTGTGTGTGCGTACGTTCTCGTGTGTGTGTGTGTGTGCGTGTGTGTGTGTATGTGCGTGTGTCTGTGTGTGTGTCTGTGTGTGTGCGTGTGTGTGTGTGTGTGTGTGTGTGCGTGTGTGTGAGTGCGTGTGTGTGTGTGTGTGCGCGTGTGTGTGTGTGCGTACGTTC
>JAUYWH010000026.1:3219980-3239451 GCA_034779795.1 Ctenopoma multispine
AGTCAATACAAAAGCGGTGTTTGGGTTTCTGCACAGGTCGTCCACAGCAGTCAGTGTGTGTGTGTGTGTGTGTGTGTGTCAGTGTGTGTGCGTGCGTTCTCGTGTGTGTGTGTGTGTTAGCATGGGATTACACTGTAATCTGACAATACGGATTGACACAGTAGACCTACTGGCCCACTGGTTATTATACAGTAGTTTTTTTTCTCTTTGTTTTGTCCGCTCTTTCTGATACTCATCATCACCACCATCCTTTTACCTCTCTCCACCTCTTTCCACTCATTTTCTGATCATCTCTCAACCCTTCTCAACGTTACGCTCCTCCCATCCTGTCGATGCTGACCCCGTCCATACGTTTCCCTTCATCTCTGCACCCATCATCCATCCTTCTCATCCCTCCTCCCTCTCTCTCTTCTATCCTGATCTCTCACTGCGTCTCTCTCAACCTTTGCCTTTTCCAGTCCATTCATCCAAATCTCTCCCTCAGCCCCCACAGGATTGGGTGAGACACTTTCCCTTTCACATGCTTTTTCCTAATCACTCTTGATCTCAAGACTTTAATCTTTGGCTGTATAATCTCTTTTTTGTTTCTTTATTCTCTCACCCATCACCCCCATCCTCCACCTCTCAGCCCAGTAGGGGAACCCTGAGCCCCCTCTGCATGCTACTATGGTTGCAGGGCAAAGTGCCAGCAGGGGGGGATGGTGTACTGCGGGCAGGTTGCGTTCAATTTTTCTTCCATTTTCTAGATCAGGGCTATAAAGTTATTAGTTAGTCCTTCATTAGCTCCTTTAGCTGTGAAATATGTTCTGTGCCTAATTTGAATCATGCAGTGATAAAATGAAAAAATGCGTTGGGGAGTGACCACTGATGAGACTGCAGGTAAAAGAAGCATGAGGCTCATGGTGGGAGGGCAACGTTACAAGTTTGGGGATCCTACGGAAGTGGCTGGAGGAGGTGGCAGAAGTGAAGGTCCAGTGACAGCTGGTCAAACTTGGTGTAACGTTATGGAAAATTAAATACACCTCGGTGAAATCATAATTAATAGTGGGTAGCTTGCAAGATTTCTCATATCCAGTTCATCTTTGGTCAACTGCACTGTCTTCACAGTCCAAGATGTGTTGCAGTTATAATACACAGTGGTGGTGCATCTATGTTTTTTTAATACCTTAATACAGTACCTGGCTTTAACATAGTGAGGGTTTACAGGTTACTGTAGATCTCCCAGTTTCAGAAATGTTATTTTTGTCACAAATGTTAAAATGATCTGTTTCACAGAGAAAGAGGCAAATCAGCTCTTCATTACAGAGGAGACAGTAGCTGTAGACACAGGTACAATAGGGCTATTGTTCTCAGTGTAACTCTACCACACACACACACACACACACACACACACACACACACACACACACACACACGTACACACAGTGCTCTAGTCTCTGTCTCCATGTCTCATTCACATACACTGTAAAACCCACAAGCAGTGCATCTGGTATCTAAACTAGTAAGATCACGTCAGTTCACTCAACACAGAACAAAACTGGGACAGCTCTGTTATGACAATGACACACACACACACACACTTTCTCTCTGCCAGTGAAGTGGTCTAAAGCTTCCCATTGGTTAGTGCGTGTGAATAGGCAAGATACAAAGGGACATTTAATAGGTTGACAATTTGGAGAGATAGAGAACGAAAGAATGGAGAGCATTTGAGTGCCTGGTTACAAAGATCTTAGAGTGCTCTTTAAAATCTGAATTTATCAATTTAAGTCTGCTTTCTCAGTTTTCATGACTGCAAAATTTAGATGAGAAAGTCAGGCGCTCAGCTTCAAGCTCTTTAGAATCAGTCTCTGTCTTTGTCAAAGCCCAAAGATCCCCATGAAATAGTTTAACATACATATAAAAGATAATGCATGATCATAAATCTCTCTGTAAAAAGCCATTATGACATTTTATTTTAGGTAGGTTGGCAGTGGCTCTTTCAGCGTTACCTCCACGTGTATGTTTACCAGATTACTTTACAGTGTTAAACATCATTGTCAATTATATTAAATAAATGTAAGGTTAAATTAGGGTTAAAAGGGTGTTTATCACCTGTAAAGTCGATATGTTAAACTTGTGAGCATCACTAGCATTCATTTGTAGCTCTGGTTCTGTTTATCTGCCAAATGTCAAATCTTATTTTAGCTAGCAAGTGACCTCCAGCTGTCTGCTGTTTGGTGCATTTTTCACTGAACATAGCTGCCTCATAGCAAGTAGTAACTAAAGAAACCTAATAGATCGTCCAACTTCATAGTTTTAGCTTGTTAAAAAACGTTTAAAGTTTTTTTTTAATCTTGAAGTTTACATTTTTACAGTGTATCCCACTGTTACACAACTACTACTTTTGAATGACCACTCATTTTGTTATGTTCTCTTGTTCTGATTCAAGATCCTGCTTCAACTGGGAGTACTTCACGTGCATAAGGGAAATTGCTGTACCAGGAACAGCTCAAGAAGAAAGTTTTTCCCTCCTTAACTGCCCCACTCGAGGTGTAACTCTCTCTGAGGGTTAATTTACAGTAGTACATGAAGTGGCTGCTGCTGACACTGCATGATACCAGTTCATTACATGCTGCACAGCACACCACAAACACTATTCTCTTCTTCACTACTTCTATCACAAGATATTCTACATCCTAAAATTTACATTGAACATAGAACGGACGCAGAATATGGTTGGTAATGTCATAACCGTTTGTCCATAAAAGAGCAGGTGTGTTGTTATTCATATCTCGCCTCAGTTAAAGGGAAACAGCAAGTGCACTGGGATTGGTTTGGCAGGACCTTCAGCTCCCGTGAAAACTCATGAAACTCAAAGTAATGTGTTTGTAGCTCTAATATTCATCATCATTTTTTTTTCAGTTAGTGGAACGGGTTTGGTTCCAACAGGGATCTTGATAAGTTAGAGTCAGGATAACGTGAATGAGATAGTGGAGGTAGTGAGAGACAGAGCGGTATCATTATTATTATGTAGACCTTCACTTCAGTCTGTTGGCTCAGGCTCAGATCAGGGAGGCTTGGTGGTTCTGTGCCTGTGGGATTGGCTTCCTGTGATTGTAAATCTATCCTTTTCTCTGTAATGGAAGTGTGTGTGTGTGTGTGTGTGTCTGTGTGTGTGTTGTTTGTGTGGGAGAGAGACCAGGATGTGTCGTCAGCAGATCAAACACTTGACCTTTACTTACCAAAATTGTTGAAGATGTTTGTTTTCTTAAATTATCTTTTATAAATTCAATTAAGATTTACCTGGTATTGAAATGTTGTCTTCTTAAATCATTTTGTAGTTCTTTGGAGTCGGAATGCAGGTGGTTCTCTACAGTACAGCGTATAACTGTGTATAACTTACTTGAGGCTTTTTTACTGCTAATTAGCAAATGTTAGCATGCTATAACGCTGAACTCAGGAAAACATGGTAAACACCAGTGTAACAGCATTATCAGCGTGAAGCTGTTAGGATTAGCATTTAGCTTAGATCAACACGGTGTTGTAGTGCAGCTTTTACGTAGCTGCTAGCATGTCTGTGAACCCTTTTTTTTACACTACTTTTTCCATGAATGTAGCTCCTGAAAAACCTTCCTGCCTCCTTTTAATAGCATTTCCCCCGTACTCATCTCTACTTATTTTTCTCTTTCTTTCTCATCCACCTCCCTGTGTATCCTTCCATAAATGCATCTCTACCCCTCCCTGCTAACCTCATTTTTACAGTGTGAGACACTGGCCGATTTAGGCTTTTTAGGGCTGCCTCTGATATTTTTAGATAGAAACTTCATCTCCAAGGGTCTCAGCTCTCACAGGAACATGTTTACTGTTGCTGCTGTGTGTAGCTTTTTCACAGTCTATCAAAATGTCAACCTTCTTAGCGTTAGGGTTAATTTCAGTAACAGTGATGACACAAAGTCTCTTGTCACTTGTGCTAATGATTTACTGATGTTTAAATGCAACATGTAGCAGGTACACTAAAGGATCAATGTTGAGTCGATCAGGGAACACTTTAATCACTGCTTCTCTTCTCCATCTGTTCATTCATCCATGTCTTTCTCCATCCCTTCTTCCTCCCTTTATTCAATCTTCATGTGTCCATTTGTGTCCCTGTTTCCCAGCAGTAAGACAGAAATAGCCTTGTGTGTACCAGTAGACAACTGGAATAGATCCATACCAGGACTTCACTGCGTGTGTGTGTGTTACTATAGCTCACACATACACACACAGGGTTAGACGTTCTCCCCAGGCGTTCTCTGTTAGAAACCTGACATTTACTCTCGGAGAAGGATGCACCATCTTGCAAATCAAAGCCTTCCTAAACGTAGTCTTTGTCTTGCTCTCATTCTCTCAGTCCACGATTTTTGTCAATTTTAACACCAGACTTTTGCTATTTTGAGATCCTTTTTTCAAACCTAGAAGGTTATTTTTGTATTAATATATTCAGGGCAAATATTGTTCTGCAGCCACACTCAATGAAGCAGCCTTTGAGGAAATAAAACAGGGGTGTTAGAGACAAATAAAATTACAACTCGTTGTTAAAACTATGTCTTTGAATATGCATGTGTCTTTTAGCTGAGTATATGACTCAGGATGTGCGATGCACATCCTCAGACATACAATACACATGGATTGCTGGGCAGCCTGTGTCAGGTCATGTATGAATGTATGAATGAGGTATGATCACATACTGGACTACCTGACATGCAATACATTTGTACTAGGACCAGGTTTGTACCATGCAAATGTGTTTAGATTTCTGTTTCCCAACTCAAGAAGGCAGTAAAAAAACAATGATTATGATAAAATGTTGAAATGCAAATGCAAGGTGATGTAGCACAATTTTTGTCCTAATGCTCATCAGATATAATTTTCCAGTCACACTCTGTTGACTTGATTAAAATTGAACTCTCCTCAACTATGAAGGTGTGATGATAAAACATTTGCTTAATTTGATGCTTCATCAATCAATATGCAAAGGCATTCCCCTGCATGGACACACACTGCCGCTGTGTGTGTGTGTGTCTTTGATAATTATGTGAGTTTAGTGGCAGGGTAATTTACTGCTGGGTAACTGATCTGCAGAATATTCAGAGATGTACAGCAGCTAGCAGACTCATTTTTAAAGCCACACAATCTCTCGCATGCACACAGAGAGAGGAAGAGAGAGACTCGGAGCTGGATTGGTGCAGCCTGGTTTATGAGCTATATTAGGAGTCTGATTTGAGAGTCCCTCTCTGCTGAATTCAACACTTTGATAGTTCAGGGAACTGATGTCATTATCACGTGTAGATGAATGTGCATGTGTGTAGTGTGTGTGTGTGTGTTTAACTTGTTTGTCATTACCTTTGCCTAATTCACTGTTCACTGACTGCTGCCGTGAACAGCAGTAATCATAGCTTATCAACTAGGAGGCCTAGGGCTTAGACTTATTCACATGGTGCATCGTACATGGGGCTGTAGTTGACCCAATTCTTAAATAGAAAGAATTGGTTGAACAGTGTGATGGAGATTCTTTTTACTTGGTTTTCGATTTAATAGTCATCTGGGAACAGCTTTTTCACCCACCTCATGCAGCTAATGTTAGCTTCATTAGTTAGCTAGGTAAAGCTAGCACACTTGTTGTTTCAGGAGGTAAAAGTGGCTAGACATCAAAACAATCAAAAAAGAAACATAGAAATAATTGTGTTAAAACAAATGTGAGAGCTTTATCTTTACAGACAGATGAACTCATTCATTTACATTAATCACTGTTAGAATAAAAGACTTTTCACACAATAGTACGTTTGATTTGGATCAAATCAGTTTCTCAGTTTGTAATGATGTAGCATTTTGTCTCTTTTAACACAGGGACAAATCCAAACGTAACAAAACGCGTCGTTTCTAACCACATGAGAACTCTGCTTATTGGTCAAATGTGTCACCACAGGAACAACAAAAGTAAATACAGGAAGCAGAACCTGTGTTTCTGTCATATAGGAGACAGTCACACAATTTATGTTAACGTTGATCGGTCGTGTTCTCGCTGATGGTTTACTACATAACATTATTTTTCACAATCAGCCGACCAGATGTCTGTGAGACACTGTCACTTCTCACAACTTCACGTTTGTCCGCGATTCATCCTGCAGCAGGTTTTGGGCTTATAAACGAAAGAAATTTGAATCTGCATTCAAATCATACGATTTTAGTTTCTGACTGATGGTTTATAGCTCCTGTTTTGGTTCAGTTATGTTTCTCACCAGGGGGACTGCATCAGGGTTTGCTAAATAATTCCGATCTTTTATTAGTATAATTATACTATTCAAGGCTGAGCAAACAGATTTAATTTGGCTGAATTGAGAAATGAAGCGTAAACATGCATCTTGGTCAGTTCAAGAGACTCAGACTTAAACTTACACTGTGTCCGGACATAAAACAGCTAGAAGCTAAACACCAGTTTTGTGTTTGAAATCCAAAATCAACCTGTGTTACATATAGGCCCAATTCTAATTGAATGTCTTTGCAACACACAGACATATTTCTGTTAAATGTGGTGTGTTCAATGCCTGTTAAAAATGTAGGTTAAAAAAATGTAAACTTTTAAATTATTGTATTTGTATTTATATATATTATCATTAGCCAAGTGTTGAGGTTTTATTGTTCTTTCAAAAGACAATATATTTTTTATAATGGGGGGGTGCACAAGCTATTAGCTAGTTGTAATAGTTCATCAACAATATATTATTTTTGTAGGGAAACCTACAGCTATAATAAAACAAGTGCATAATAACATGGTTTGGTCCATAACCATAAAAACAGTCATTCTTTGTCCTGCTGTTATTATGTCTTAACTCGCTGAGACACATCATGGCTAATGGACTAGCTTCTTCTGTCAAGCCAGGACGTTTAGGTCAGGAACAGGCCCTCAATTCACTCAAGGACTTGCGTCCAACCTCTAGCAAACATCTTGAAATGATGGGAATAGGCCTTCTTTGAAGACCACTAATAATACTGATAATAATATCACAATATTACTATTAATTATTACTATTACTACTAATATATTACTCAATACACAGGAATATTTTTTTCTATAAACTACTTTTTTTACTTTTTACTAAACACTTATTTTATTTGGTCTCTTTATACGACTTTTAACAATAAAAGTAAAGCGACAGTAGCATCGGATGAGCAGTCTTAATGAGCGTTCGAGTGAACATTTGCTTGTTTGTGAACATATACTGGTGCCAGGTCGTATTCCAGCCTGAAAGCAGGAGATAACACAGCACTGCCCGCAAAGGGAGCAAGAGGGTGACAGAGAGGGGCAGCTAAGAGAGAACAACTAATAGAGAAAAGGAAATGGGAGTTTACAGGTCAACTGGGGATGGAATAAAAGGATGAAGGAGAGAGCAGCGAAAGAGAAATGTGAGAGAGGGGATAGGAGGAAAAGAAAAGGGGCGCAGGAAGAGGAAAGAGATAGCACAACAGGGTTGTATAAAAGAAGAGAGGATTAGAAAGAGGAGACGAAGAGTGAGATGAGAGCAGCAGAGGATGGGATGGGGGGAGAGCTGGAGTGGAGAATGACGGGTAAGTGGAGGACCCTTGGTAGAAGTGGGAGGAGGAGGAGGAGCGATGAGCAGAGGGGTGTTCTGCTTCAAGTTTAATGTGTGTGGTGTCATCAGGGGAGAAGAGGGACAGAGAAAGATAGAGGTCAAAACCAAACTGGGAGACAGCAGCTCCTCTCCTCTCCTTTTTTTGTGTAGGGGCAGATTTACTGCAGCTTCACAAGGCCAAACAGATCACTGCACACAGGCATGTTGTTCCGCTTTATTAACACCCCAAGGCTAATAAGCTTTACGTGAAAGGTCGTGCATGATTTTTTTTAAATCTCACTTCATCTCTATCTTTGTCTTTCTACCTCTCTGTATTTCTGTGTTTTACCTCCCCCTCACCTCCTCTCACAGTCTAAATGTAGCGAGCAATGATAATATTCCATAATAGTTTGAGCCCACGCCGTTGGGTTATAATAGAGGGACAGAGAGGGAGAGAGTCAGATGGAAGAGATACTGATAGCGGAGCAGAGAAAATGGGAGTGTAGACCAGCAGGATGAGGTGGTGTTGCTGTTTGTTGTTGTCGTGTTAAAGCCTGTATGTCTGAGTCTGTCTTCTAATCCAGCGCTGGCCTATTCCTGGCCAGGATGATTGCCATGCTGGTGATGAATTTGTCACCTCTATCTCGCTTTCTCCTTCTCATTTTCACTCCACTCAGTGCTGCCTCCAGCCTATTTATTTCCACCTGCTCCTCCTCTTCTCTCTCCGTCTTGTTTCACCAATGTTCTCTCGACTATTGTATTTTAAATTTAGTTTCTCACTCTCTTTCCATCAAGCCTGTTCTCACCAGAAACATGACAGCACTATGTTTACATTTGCCTTACAAGGACCTGTTGTGGTCATGAGAATATGACCACAACCGTTGTCAGTGCAAAAGCATGGTGCGGAGTGGGTGGTGCACGTTTTTCATGTGTTTATTTAAAGGGCCGGGTATTTGCATTATTAAAATAAAGGAAACAAAAACAAATTAACAACAAATAGTCAGAAATTGAAATATTAAATATAGCAAATACATTTCCACAACTTCCAGGCTTTATGTTATGATATTAATTAGATTCAACCAGATTTCTCTCTATTAAATAAGTCGGGACCTCCCAGACTCACACCTGATGATCAGCTACTGATCAAAACACACTTCTAATTTACCCTTTGAATGAAATGATAATCCTAGAGGTTCACATATTTATGCACACAATGGGAAAAGGGTTAGCAAACTTTCAGTCACCACTGTTCATGTTCTTGTTCAGCAGACCCACACATGCTTCTATACACTGTACAACTAAGCTATGTGCGCTCAGTCCACACATGTGAACTAGATCTGTTTTCATTTCTCTACCACTATGGCCCCATCACACAAAGCTCATATGTTGTTGTTGGTTAGTTTATAGGTCTTCTTTTCCTCCTCCTTCCGTCACCACTCTTTTGATCCTCTCCTTCTCGCTTTTCCTCTTGCGCTCCTCTTCCCTCTCTTTCAATGACAAACATGTGTCGGCTGTGATGAAGGAAGTCAGAGAGAAGACATAATGATGTTTGATGTCTGTTAATAAAATAGCCCCCAGGTGTTTGTGTGGTGTGTTTTCATTCTGTATGTGTCTGTATGTGTGTGATGTCTTTTTTTTTTTTTGCATGTCGTGTAACTTTCATGTGTCTTCATGTGGGCGTTCATGCAACACGCTGTGCATACTGTAACTACAGTGCATAAGTGTTAGTGTGTGTTATCAGAGTGGGACTTTTGCCAGTCTGTTCTGGGTGGACAGACTAGAAACTGTGCTCTGATGGTGGGTTTTATGTGTGTGATGAGGTCATTGTCTTTCAGTATACTAATCACAGTGGTGCCCTGAGGTCTGTACTCAGAGAGAGGCCACCAAGACAATTGTCACACTCCACAAATCCAGCACAGACTACAAAGCAGCATGGTTCACAGTGAAGCCTGAGAAACTCAAATTAAAGACAAGACAATGTGTAGAACCCACAACATCTATATTAAGTGTGTCCAGTGTAAATGTTTTTATGTAGTTTGTGTATGAGTTTTGACACAACCTCATCTGTTATTCTTCCCCTCTCCGTCACTTCCTGTCCCGTTCTCGCTTCTTCGTCTCTGCCCCTAACACTCGATGCTTCTATGGGATTTGCGGGCTTTACTTTCACTGTGGTTAGTCGTGACAGAGGCACAGTCTACACTACACCAGAGCTGCTTAATCTGATGATAATGAGATCCTCTCAAGTTGATAGACGGCAGCTTAGCTGCACTATCAACACTACAAGATTTCACTCTGAGAGAGACAGAGAGAGAGACCATATTTACACACATCAATAAATATGAATGTAGGCCACCTTAGAACCCAAATACCAAAGCCTAACTTACACTTCCTCCATGTTGCTTCAAGGGTCAGTCTTGCATACAATAAATTTAGTCTTCCCCGTTGCAGTGGTAAATGTCACATCGCTTCAGTCATACAGTCAAATATTAACACACTGTCACACTAGCAGTGCATCCTGGGTCTGTACTGTAAATCTAGGCTGGAATCAATCATTAGACTTTTTTTATTATTATACAAATAGTCTAGGTTATTGATCAAGGACACTAAAAAAGTAGGTCATGCATGTTTGAGAGACCTCAACCCTTTAAAAAATGAAAAAAATTGAGATCTGAACTGAGTTGTGGATTTGGAGAATCGTTACAACTCTAGCCAGAATGAATGCAATCAGATGTCCTGTATGCACACATATACACAGCGTGAAGCACGGAAGAAAGGAGGTTGTATTTTACATGAATGCACCAACGTGCTCGTTAACTATACGCCAATCAGTCAAAAGCAAGCAAACTGTGGTCTACTGTGTATTCTGGCACTTGCTGATCATGCCCAGCATTACATCTTTCCAATGCTGATCCCTGTTCACCACCACACTAAGATCACCAGGTGGATCTAATGCTGTGGCTGGTGTGTGATTGGTGTATGTGCAACAAAATGCACCAGCGATAAAGAGAATACAACCAGTTTATCCACTGTTACATCTTACTCCTTTATCCCCTATATACTGGACCGTTCCCAGACAAGTTATGTTGTACTTCTTACCCTGGACGAAAAAAAATTTACTTTACGTGTAACCTCTTAGGCATCTTAACTGGGTGAATCCTGTGTGTGTCTGTGTGTGTCAAGCTTGTGTGTTTGGTTTACAGCACTCTGCTCTCACCGTTTCACGGGGAACCCAAAGGCAGGGGTTGACCCCTTGTTTATCTTTAAAGATCAAGTGGTAGTATTATACTTGGGTGATGTTAAACAGCAATGACAGTAAAGATAAAAGGGGGAAAGGGGGGGGGGGTGCTTTTTTCTTTCTTTCTTTGTTTCTTTCTTTCTTTCTTTCTTTATTAGACAGAGCTCAATGAATTACACCGATTGGTTTTTTAATTTTGCGTAAAATATATTTTTTTTTTGCATTGTTCATAATTAAACAGAGCTTTGTTTGCATCAGTGCATGTGATGTTGATGCAGATGATTTAATAGTTAGTGACGCCATAAGCAGGACTGTTACATCACTTGTGTGTTGACTATGATGACAGTCATCAGGGAAGCTAATAAGACCAATTGTGCATTAGCAACTATTTTTCTAGTGGTTAAATGAAGAGAACCAACAAAAGCTTTCCACCACTTCCTGACACCTCCTTTAGTCTTTTGGACTTCCGCTCAGCTCCAGGTCCAGGGGTTGTGGATCTGACCAACAATTCAAATTAGCCTCAGAATGATATTCCCATTCATTATCATCAGGTGTTCCACCTCATTAGCTCACACTAATTAGCCACAGCACATTGTGGTGGACAATCAATAGAATTGGTAAGATTTAATTCTAGCCATCGTTGACAGGTGTCAATCAGGAACACATAGTACATTGCAGCATGCTGACCCCTGTCGACCACAACATTAAAACCACTCAGTGATGTCGATGTCGCTCACTGTTGGTTTATCCTTGTATGGTGAAGATGCCCTGAGAGTCGTCGCTGTCCATCCTTGCTTAAAAAGGCAAAATCACTGTTATAGCAGAATTTCCTGTTCACCTGTAGTATTTCCTGTTGAGTGATACTCACCCCTTTCTTTCCAATACCTTGCCATGAATTCTTCCTGTGATGGTTTTTAACCAACCAGCAGACTTAGTCTTGGTACTGGGGTTTTTTAATGTGACATATTGGACATGTATTAAATTGACAAGAAATTCTGCTGTTTCCAGATCTCAGGTGCAGGTAAAAGTGTCTTTCCATAAAGAAGACAGTTTTGTGGATAGATATTTTGGCAGAGTCGAGCCAGAGAAGACTTTGATGTTTGAAACTTGCTTGCTTGCTCAAGTGGCTTACACTAACCTGCAATTACTTTAAAGAAAACAACATATAAAAACACATGAAAACATCCAGTCATCCAGTATCTTACATACAAAATACAAACCTTTCAACCTAACATGAGTGCAGGATCCAGATGAAACACTGGACCGTACGATTTAGACCTGAGTGTTCCTGATATATCAGGCGTCTCAGAGCAGGAGTGCTGTCTTAGCAAAAAATCTTCCTTTCTCATCCTTATAAATGAATTACTGAGATCAGCAGTCCTGTTCTGGGTGGTTTAGTACATACTGGCACAGATTTACTGTCAATTATTCAACTATGTCACACAAAGTAAAGATTTTGAATTACAGACACCAGCCTCATTACTGTAGCTAATCTGCAAGAGGAAGAATTTGGAAGCTGGCATAAATTTGGTTCTCATTTTGAGTATCTTCCAGTGCACTGTAGTTATGATTCTCATACCCTGGGATGAATCAGGTGTGATGAAATGTACTTAGCGGTGGAGTACTCACTAGATTAATGCAAAAGTGGCCACAGATGATTAGAATTTCCTGATTGAAGATCAGATATAAACAGGCCTGGAGTGTGAGGAAGAAAAATTATTTGACAAATCTTCAAGAATAAAGAAAACATACATTTCATTGAGACAAGAGAGAAAAAATGTTGCGGAGTTGGGAAAAGAGCAATGGAGAGGGAGCAGAGTGAGGCAAAGTAGTGAAAACAGCGAGAGCATCAGAGAAGGATCTTTATACAGCAGACACATGGTCTCTATTGATCACTGAGCCATGTGACTGTCCCTGAGGGGTATTATGGTCCTCTGTAAGTCTCTCTTTGCCTGTAAGCGTGCATGCCTGTCTGCGTGGGTGTCGTCATGCCGTCTGTGTGTCTCAGTGTGTTAAGTATACAGGGATTCGAAGTGGCGTCTGTATCTGCACTTGGACTTTTTTGTATTTAACATTTCTCCTGGCAAACAACGTCAGATGAAAAATGACAGTTTGACTGGAGTGGAAAATGCTGTTTGTATGTGTCCTTTAGTTCCACGATTAACTCTTCAGATTGACCTTAACAAAACCGTTTCATTCAAGTCACTGCCACCAGTATGAACATATAGACACTTTCATCCAGTGTTCACCAAACTGTACTGTATATAATGAACATTGTAAATAATCTATCCTTGATGCTTCCCCAGGAGTTTTCAAAGTTTGATACTGTCAGCCTTCTTACATACGTCAATGCTGAATAAGCTAGTAGAATTTCCTCAAAACAGATATGTACAGACAAGTATTCCTACAATAATTTGAAACAGAAGAAAACATAGTGAGTTATAAGGGATGACTTATTTTCCTGTGATTTCTAGGTGTTTATTTGCAACAGCAGATAATGATACCCTCTGGAAATGTAAGTTACGCTGCTTTGTGAGACAGAAGAGAAGAGTATTCATTTTTAATGCACAACAAAGACGTTTTCAATTCAGTTTTATTTATATAGGCCCAAATAGCAACTAGAGTCTTCTTGAGGCACTTTACGATGTAAGGTTTAAGACCTTACAGAATACTGTGGAAAACATATACACCTATAATGATTTTTTTAGAAAACTCAACCATTCCCAGTTGGGCAGTGGGCTGCCATGTGCCTCGACCGGTTGGGGTATGTGGAAAGTAAAGTGAGAAGAAGAGCAACAACAAGCAGCAGACAATACAGTGAGTAGGTTGGTTTGTCCCAGTAAATGCACTCAACATACAGCTCTGGTGCCTTGGGTACCTGCAGAAAGGTACAGAGAGAGAAAAGAGACAAAAGACAGAGAGGAAGAAGCACAACTACGAAAGAGAGAGAAGACACAAACTTGATGACAAGCAATTCTAGAGATACTGAACTTAAGCACATGGTAGGGAAAGCTGAGTGGCTGACCATAACTCTGTGTTCTGGAAACTTTTCACCTTGAAAGTGTGTTCATCGCCTCCATGTCTAACCATGTCTTGACTTTGTATGCAGTGACACCACCTCACATGTACAGACATGTCAGATGATCAGTAAGACTCTGGCAAAGCATCACGGTACATTAGGCTGGATTCTGATGTTACCATGCTAAGATGTTTGCTATTAACATTAACATGCTGATGTTTAAATCGTACGATTCGCAAGTTCACCATCTTAGTTCAGAGTGTTAGCATGCTAACATTTAGAAATTAAAGCTAGTGTTTGCAAGTGATTTGGAATCTTATGGTAGAGATGGAGAGAAATTAGAGATAATGGTAATTAGTTGCCCCTTGAAAAGTATTGTTCCAGGCCAAAATGTTCGAACTAAACAAAATTTTATATGAAATTTGCTTTATGGTTTCCAGAGGATGATGTCTTTTTCTTTTAGTACTCCCTAAGCTTTCCTACAGTACTACCATCAGGCCAAAATGGCTAACCAGGACATTGCATGTAAGTCAGTGACAAACATTTTCATCATCTAAGGGAAGATTATATCCTGCATCTCCAAATCAGACAAACCATCATCTGTAGGACAAACTTTACATGTAGGAACACTGCATGAATAAACACCATGTTTCAGTTACATAAGCGGTGTAGACCAGATGCTCGCTTCAGGAATGTGCATGGCAGTCCAACATGCATGTGTGCCTGTGTGATCACGTGTGTGCGCCACGGCTCTGACAAACTTGTTACCCATCAGGGAGATAACCTTGATAGCTGGCGAGAAAGCTGTTGCTAGGTAACCGTAGAGCGCCAGTGTACCTCTGGCTGTGGCAGTCGTAACGCTTCCAGTCCAAGGTCTTATGAGCAACGATAATCAATACATAAAAGACATATTTCATGTGGCTTTCTGTTTAGTTTTTGGTGGCAGCAGGGTCTGGCTTAAAGAGTCTGTTCTTCCTTTGCTTTCTGTTGATGAGGCTAAACTTTGACCCGTTCTGTTGGAGCTCAGTCGCAGAGCATTTGATGAGAGTTGTGGTGAAATATAAGTGGCTGGAGAGAAATGATGAAGCAGAATGCCAGTCACAAACAGATGGAGCCTTGAGCACTTTAGATGTGCTTGATGCTCAGTTCTACTAATAGAACTTGATTAAAAACCATGTCTCTAATTTCCTCGTCTGTGTGGGGCGTCTGTTGTGCTGTGGGTGTCACGGAGACATCTCATCACACTGTTTATTCTGTTACACTGACACCAAGACACTTGTTTACAGGAGGATTTGTTATTATCCCGTTAAAAGGTACGTTTTTAGGAACACGTTTTCTCCCACATGATTGGATATTATTAATCACTCATAAGAACTCATAACCCCACTTCCCCTTAGTTGTTCACATGTGTTAGTCCTATGACATGTGTGTAGCCTCTCAGCTCTGTGTCCAGCTCTGTTTATTTCAGAAGCAAAGATGTGAGTGGTTCCCTCTCTGATTGGTGGTGGTAAAGCTTCAGTGGGGCTGGCCTGTTGGAGATAACGTTGATTAGATAATAAGAGCGCTGCTCCTCGTCCTGTTCCGGCAGGAGTTCAGTCGAGGAGCACTCTTGTGTCCATGGAGACAGCCTCCCTTGGTAAGCCGAGTGAATGTGGTCAAAGCAGGGGTAAGAGTTTCACTGTGTGTATAAATAGCAGGTTATAATGGAAACAAACCCACTGTCCTAGTAAAAGCCTTTAGTGTGCAGGAGGGTAGTGAACAACCGTCACATGTCACATGCTTATCTGGTTAACATCTCATAAAAGTTTGAAGACAGGGTCCACGAAAAGAAGAAAATTAAAAACAAATGTTTAAATACCAGACGTGGCAACAACAACACTGTTATTACAGGAAACTGAAAAAGTTAAAGTGAAGATGAATTAAGCAAACATATAAGTGTTCATTTATGAAGCTTTACCCCCCTTCCTTAAGTTACTGTTTCTCAGGCTTTTACATTTAAAACAATTCAGTTTACAATGATAACAGACGATTTCAAGTATTTTTTTTAGAAACAGTGGGTAATGGCAGATTCTAGTAGCTGCAGTCAGCTAAATGATTAAGCTCATTTTAATGTGGTCTGCGAGAGCTTACAAATTATTTTATTATTATAAATTTTACTTTCTGACTCTATTTCCAATATATCACACGAACACACAAAACATCTGTACTGTTGCATTTTACCACATAATCCCTGTTCTGTTTTCAGAGCTTGCTCCCTCAATAATCACCTCTTTATACACTTTAAATACATTTAAATATGCTGCAGTTTGATCAGTTTGATGATAGCTGGGGGTGCGAGAGGGACAATCTCTGT
This sequence comes from Ctenopoma multispine, assembly GCA_034779795.1. Taxonomy (NCBI): domain Eukaryota; kingdom Metazoa; phylum Chordata; class Actinopteri; order Anabantiformes; family Anabantidae; genus Ctenopoma; species Ctenopoma multispine. Next base: position 3,236,177 of record JAUYWH010000026.1, read on the forward strand.
AATCTCTGTCCCCAACAATACATATCAACTCTGGAAATGTGTGTCATGATGTGTGACTGGTTTCCTTTGAATGCTAAAAGAAAAATAAAATGTTCTTCTCTCAGTGTTAAACTAAATGTTGAAATGCATTAGCAAAGCAGTAAATGTTCTGCTGACCCCCAGCACTGTGTGAAAATGAATACCTGATATCTTCCTGTTGCCTTGTTCTTTTTTGCCATCCACTACATAATTAGACACCTTTTAGGTTAAAAAATGGAATTAAAACGTAAAACACGGAATTCAAAAGAATAAAATAGGAAAAAACTGAATTTAGGGCCCTACTCGCATGTGAGCACCCCGGGTGCAGTGAGACGCGGGCTCAGCATTTTCTTGCCCCTGACAAAGTGCTGCTCTGTGCAATTGCCTTATTGCTTATATTGACATGTCGGCCACTGCATATAGTCACAGTTACAAGTGGCCCTTTGACATCAGCCGTGATGGTGATGTTGCCCATGATGAAATTGAGTTTGACACCCCTGTTCAACACAGACACAGTGTTACTTTGTTAATGTAAAGCCCCTGTAGTGTCTTCAGGTTGCTTGTTATGTCTGACCAACACTTAAGTCATATTTAATCCACTAATTGCTGCAGCTCTAAACCAGTGTGTTTTACTTTTAACAGACTTTTAAGATGAGGACTAATTGATTTATTTGAGTTTATTTAAGTGTAACATTATTTTAAGGAATGTAGGCTGAGGTTTGTTTGGTTGAGAATAACTTTTCCCAAAATCTAAAAGCCAACATGCTTAACTGCTACTGTTTGCCAAAACCAAACCTCTGATAACCTCTTAAACCACTGTAGTTGGCTAGTGGCTTACAGTCTTGCTTGTGTATTTATGATTTCATGATCTCCACATCTATCTATCTGCAGGATGGTTGATAAGCAAAAATTGTTCAACACTCAATTACCAGCTGTATGTCTCTCCTTCATGTCAGGTGAAGGTCAGTTAAGTGTGATGGCACGTAGCTTGGTAAATGGTGTAGAAACGAGACTTATGAATGACTGTAAAAGCACACAGACCCATGATAAACAACACAACCTGATACTGATGAATGTTGTTAAACAACACAACAATAATGCGGTGTATTACAGTCACTCTTTATTGATCAGTTTGTCTCCTAATCACTTCCTCTATCAGTGCTTCCTGTCCCACCTTCCATCCTTACTTTCCCTTTTTATCCATCTCTTTCTCTGTATTTGTTTAGAAACTCTCTGCTCTCTAATTCAATCAGCCCACTTCCTGTTTACCTGCCTCTGAAGTCACATTTGCAGTGTGTGTGTGTGTGTGTGTGTGTGTGTGTGTGTGTGTGTGTGTGTGTGTGTGCGCAGCTGAGCAAATATGGATCAGTAGCTTGGAACTAATCACTACTTGTCAGCCTGTCTTGTGCACTTACCCAACTGTTGTATAGACAAACACTCATACACACATGCAGAGGAGAAGAAGAACGCTGTATATTAGACAGTTGCATCAGCTTGTGTAGGCAGCTTAGTTTTAGTGTAGTGGAGGAGTTACACTATAACTTAGTAAAAAGAGGTTGCATAATATTTACAGCACGTGTATGGATGTAAAATACAGGATGGTGAGGTTTATGTTAACTGCACAACTATAAATGCAACTGGTGGTTTTTAATGTTGTGGTGGACAGACGTCAGCATGGAAACTCTGACCGCTCTTCACGGTTGCAATGCACTGTGAGCTCTGACACCTGTCAGTCATCGCTTCACATGCTTCCTGTTGTGCTATACAGTTAGATTAGCTTAGGACACAAGTGTGATGTTATTTTGCTAATGTCGCCTTCAGTTCTAGCTGTGCTACTGTTATCACTGTGTGTTATAAAATCATCTTGACCTTAGTAAAACACGACGACGGCTGGTGGCTGAGGTTGTACTCACAGGCTGCATGCTAACAACATGTTCAACATCTTAGATTAGCATGTGGTGTTAGCATGCTAACATGCTAATTAGCACTGAAGGGGGATACACGACTGAGGATGATGTCATTATTTCTGCAGGTATTTGGTCATAAACTGACAAATGAAATACTTGAACTGCTGCTGCTGCTGTAAGGAAGAGTTAAACATCACTGACGTTATAATTCTTCTTATGGGGGAAATGAATGTGCAACACGTCATGGCAAATCAACCAGTAGTTGTTGAGCTGTTTCAGCCTTGACCAGAGAGGCAGAGAGACTGCTTGCTGACCCACATTGTCGTCCCTACAGAGCCCTGGTGCTAAAAACAACCTGAGATTCCAACGGAAGAGACCGATGAATTATTTGTGAATTATTAATGAAGTAACAGGCAAACATGTGGTATCTAGTATATCTAGATCACATGTGATAGCACACAGTGCTCTCTCGTCTTTTACCATATAACCTCAATTTTTCACTACAGCAGGTAAAACCTCACCTTTGTGAGTGTTTGTGTGTTGATTATGTTCGATTTTCTTATTTATTGTGTTAATGGATGTGGTGTAACTGGACAGTTGTTAAAGTTGATGCTGACTTTATAGGTCAACACACATTACACAGTTACTAGAGTTTATCAAATGACTAGAAATATTACTTACCCTTTTATGTAATTCCATTTAAATTGTGATCTCATCTCATTTCACTCTACAGTAACAATCTTTGATAAGTTTAGAGGTCAGTTCAGTATTTACCATACATCTCCTACATATCCAACTAGAAAGTATGTAGGAGGTGTATGATCAATGAACAAGTATCTACAAAACCACGAGCATGAACCTGTAACATCTTCAACTACTCTGAAAAGGCTTTAGACAATACATCTTTTGCTCCTATTCACCCACAAAAACATTTCAGTTGTTGATGTTGAGTGATAGGAAGGAAACAAAGAGAGAGAAGATCAAGAGCAGGGATACCAGAGAGAAAAGAAGACAGATATGCAGCAGAAGATGAGAGGAAGTAGGATCTGGTAATAGAATCAGAAAGATGGGTTGGTTTGTTGGCTTCATTTGGGAGCGAGTTTGTCACAGACAAACACACACAGGCACACGCTCAGACACACACACACACACACACCCACACACACACACACACCCTCCTATCTCCATCCTGTGTTTTGTTTCTTCTACTTTTATCCTCCCTCCTCAGTCAAAGGCCTCAGAAACAGAAGTGCTTCTCAGAGCATTTGTGTTCTTGTGAATGTGTGTGTGTGTGTGTGTGTGTGTGTGTGTGTGTGTGTGTGTGTGTGTGTGTGTGTGTGTGTGTGTGTG
>JAUYWH010000026.1:3239551-3252051 GCA_034779795.1 Ctenopoma multispine
TGTGTGTGTGGGTGCGTGGGTGTGTGTGTGAGTGTGTGTGTGAGTGTGTGTGTGTGTGTGTGTGTGTGTGGGTGTGTGTGTGTGTGTGTGTGTGTGTGTGTTAGCCAGGATATGATGTGTGTATTCATAGTAAATGAATCCAGCTGGCTGCACCTCTGACTTCCTCTGGCACACGCTGAACATAACATCTGCGTGTGTTTGTGTGGACTGGCTGCATGTTGTTTATGATGTTTATGTGTTCACATGTTCAGCGTTGTTCACTGTTTTTGGTTCCGTGTGTGTATTTGTCACAATGCAGCCATCATGTGACATTGTCCAGTCTGACAGTGTGCGATTATTGACTGTCGCTTTCCCATAATGCAGCTGTCAATCAATGAAATCGTCCCACGGCAGCACTCCAAGTAACAGAGATGGTCTGGTGTCAATTAGGTAGCGAGACACAGAGAAGAGAGATCATATCGACAGTATGATCATCATTTCTAATCTGTTTTACTCTGATCTCCAGTTGTATGTTGTGCCATGGTATGTTATGGCACACCTCTAGTGTTTAATATGCTTATATCCCTAAAATGCATTACTTGAGTGAATCACTTGAAAGACGTGGTTGTGTGTAACATACACGTCACATCTTCTGTTTTTTTGCTTCCTGATATTCCAAATGCAGATAGATGTCCAAATAAAATCTCACTCGGTTTGTCGGAGCTGTGTTTGATAAATGGCACGCACAGGACTACGCACTGCAGCACTTCACTATAAATCATCAAATAATACAGTTACAGTAGGTTCAAGTTGCTGGCATTTCACAAATCACTACACAATTATGAGAATGGGATTTTTTTTGCAGCATTTAATCCAATACAAAAACCTAAATTAGAATCACTCTCTTGTATCACAGATGCTGCTGTTTATCCCTGGTGTGTCAGTGGTTTGTATAATGTGTTTGTGTTTGTGATTATAATTGCGCTGCCGTCTCTTTTAATGCCTTACTGCTCCCTTTTGCTCTGCTTTAATTTACAGTACACAGGGTTCCCCACATTATGAGAGTCAGCCAGTTTGAGAGTTTTTAAAATACACTATTACTGTTTTCTACCAACGTGTTGTACGGTCAGCGGGGAGGAGAGATAGTTACAATAGTTACAGTAATGAATACGTTAACTGTAGTATTGAACGGAAGATAGGTCACTGCGTTGAGCTTTTGGTACGGGCGTCAGCTGAATGTCTCCACAAAGACGTGTTGTTCACTGAGCCTCTCTGGAAGAAGCAGATGCTGTTTTAGACAGTTCATCTGGAAATAAGGATGTCACACACTCACACTGTCACCGCTCCACTTACAACAATGTGACTGTCTATCTGTGTTGGTGTGTGCATGTTTGTTCATCTATGTGGGTGCATGTGTTTCTGAATCTTTGTGTTTTGGGTGTGTGTGCAGCACACTTCTCCATGTGTAGGAAGAGCTAGAGGATGCTTGTTGCCTAGCAACCGCCTCTACTCAACCCAGTGCTCCCTGTTCGTGTGTGTGCCTGGGCGCGCGCACGCGTTTTAGTGTGTGTGTGTGGGTGGGTGTGTGTGCAGAGTTAGACTGCAGGCTGAAGGGTTGCAGCAACATCATGAAATCAGTATTTTCCCAGAGTTCTGCTGCGGCAGGGTAGAAATTAGTGAAGCGGTTCCACGTGTGGAGTGTGCATCTGTAGGTGTATCTGTGTGTGTTGACAGCAGATACAGAATGAAACTACTAGAAGATACAACACATCGTTCACGACGATGACGATAGCTGACCTGTTTACGTCTGAGTGTTGGTTAGTTGGATGGAAACAGTAACAGATGTGGAACTTACACCAAAATTATCCTAATTCCCACCGCTACGCCATTCCTGGCTGAGCTCACCCGGGACACTGAGTTCCAGCAGCGCTGCACATTTGATCTATCATCCCACTTTTTGAGTTCCCTAAATGTTTTATTAATGTTGGCTGACATTTCATCTTAAAATATAGAGGAGTGTTTGACAGCAGCATGATCAACATGCTAGATACTTGGATGGCCTTATTTATCATAAAAAGAATCAGAAAGAAAATGTCATAGATACTCCGTACAAACCCATGTCTGTGTGTATCTGCATTCCATGTGTACAACCAACTTTAAGTGCGAAGTCTTACCTCCAAATCTGACTCTAGGTGTGTCATCACCTAATTGTGCCTGCGTTTTGCGTGTGTGTGTGTGTGTGTGTGTGTGTGTGTGTGTGTGTGTGTGTGTGTGTGTGTGTGTGTGTGGGAGTAAGCAGATGGCGTTTGAGTACTACCTGCTCAGAAAGCTCCAACCTGGAGGTGCTGATGAGGAGGGAGGAAGCAGAGAGGGTCAATGAGGATCAAACAGCTCCTGCAGTTACCATGCTGACACACACACACACACACAGTCCAGTAGTATTTGTATGTGGAGATAATTTATTAATGCTAATTATTTATGTGGAGACGTCAGAGTTATGTGCTTACTCACAAATCACTATGATGTGTAATGTGTGTATATTTGGCTTAGATGTGAAGCTGGGTGTCACTGTGTACACATTCATGACACAGCACTTTGTGTGTGTGTGTCTGTGTGCCGATTTACTGTGTGTGTACATCTGGCAAGCAGAGGATGACTTTGGCAGTGCTCCCATTCTTGTCCTCTCTATCCTTATATGACGTCTCATACAAAGCTTCTCTCCTTTTTTGATGACACGGGGCGGCCTTGTCCTTTTATAACAACCTAAAACTGAAGAGGGAGGTCAGAGGAAGGCAAAATGGTCTGCTCCAACGTCATCTATCAGCTAGCTTTCACTGTGTTTCTGCCGTTTTGGTACTTTTAGTGAGTGATTTTTATGGCTCTAGCTTCACAGGCTGGGAACATGGAGAGCAGGTGAAGCAGGCCAATACAGTAAGTAAAAAAAAGCTTACAACAATCTGCAGACCAACTCTATGTGCACCTTGATACAATACTATTTTTTTGATTGGTCACCTGATGCAGAATAATATTATAAAAACTAAACGTTTGAGATCTATTGAATGACATATTGGATTTAGGATTTAAACCACGTTTAGGAGAGTTTAAACAGACATGAAGGTGTAGTTTTACAAAATTCCAGATTTTTATTCTACTAAACTACATTCAAGAGCGAAGAGGATACCTTAATAATGCAGCATGAATTCATGAAGACAGACCCTGCTACACATCCTGCCAACATCATTTTAGTGCTACACACACTACACAAGCGTGAAGACAAATGCTATTACTTGAGAGGGAAGTATGGCACAAGTAGAAAAGAGTAAATGACGAATAAGCGTGCAGTAGTGGAGGAAATAGTCAGAGGAGGGGAAGTGGGGGCAGATCGATCAGGGCCAAAACAACAGGTCTGCTTTCAGCGAGAAATCCACAGTCCAGCACACTATTTTCCATCCTCACTGCCAGGGAAGGGAGTGAGCGAAAGAAAGAGAAATTTGGAGACACAGAGCAAAGACTATAAGCTGGCAGGTCTAGTCTTCCTTTCCTTTCACTCTTCTCTTATGTAAATATATTTCATGTGAACTAAAAACTCAAATTTTTAAAAGTTGTCTTTACAAAACATTCAGTCTTCCCCACAATAGGTGTTATATAACAGCACAGCATATTAAGAAAAGCAGTGACACTGTTCCCTTTTCCTGTCCCATGAGGATATAATCAGTCCATTCTGCCACGGGTAAGAAAACAGAGAATCAGCAGACTGTGGATAATTCCTCTGAAGAACACACAGTACTGTATATTCTTTCAACTGCACTATCTGTGTTTCATATTTATAATATGGATATATCTAACCTTCTCTAACATGCATGCTCGATCATGCAAAAAAAAGCTAAATCCCACTGTGCCTTTTAGCTATCACTGACCTTTGACCTTTGCTGGGACATGTTAACATGGAGTGATTCACAGCAGACAGAGGGAAATGTCTGATTGGTTTCTCCCAGAAACATACACTTAATATATGAAAAGTAGCTGAGTGAAATCAGTGTATGTTAACAGCTATTTAGCAAATGTTAGCATACAGACCCGTTTAAATGAGAGGGCGAAATAACTAAAGATGAAACCTGTTAAATCATCAGCATAATAAATAATCTCCAGCATTTAGCCACTATGTAGGTAGACAAGCAGGTTCTGTTTTAGTGAAATTTGCTTATCATTCACATCATTAGCTAAGCTGGCGATGGCTTCTAGGCCTACCATGCACTGTTGAACCTCCACCAGCTTCACTGTATAAAAATGTTTGGCCAGTCTTGGGATCATGCTGACTATTGGTAATTTATCACTTTCAACTGACATAGTCACAGCTAGCTTTACAGTTGCTGTGGTTAAACCTTTATTGAAGAAACCAGAGTCACTAAGTAATTGTTGACCTGTCTCTGATTTCCTGCTCAAAATTAGATAAATTAATTAATCGAATTAAATAATTTTTATTAAAATTTCTGCTTAATAATACAATCAACTAAACTTTGTCTGGGAACAGTAAAAAGCCAACTGGAAACAGTGTTTAAACCAGCTTGTGGAATTAATGTAAGCTTAATTAGTTAGCTAAGTACAGCAATTTAAAAAATTTGCTAGACAAAAATAACATTTTAGCTGCGACAGACAGTTGCCAGCTAGCAATGAAAACATTTAGTTACATTAACAAGGACCCATACTTTTGTATTTTGGTGGTAAATTTGTCACCGTTATCTGTGTAAACTGTGTATTGTGAGAAAGGCATTTTCATAGTGTAGCAACCATTAGCTTAGCAAAAAGCCAGTTAATCAAGTTCAAGAATATATCCTGTTGTTTAGTGCTGTTAGGCATTATGGGAAATGTAAGGTATCAGTAAAGTACACAGTCAAAGCTTTGGATAAAGTGCATCCACTAAACAGAAGAAGAAACTTGTGACAACTTGTGAAATCAGATTTACTGGGTGAAAAGTTTTCATGGCAAAGGTCTGAACATTATGACATTTAAAAAGAAGTGTTGTCAGATATTTTCCTGTAACATAACAAGGATCAGACCTGATGACTTGTGGCAGTGACATTACAATGCTGATATACTGTACATACACTGTATGTTGGATGAATGTGAAAGACAGTTTCAGATCTATCATTCATTTCCTTTCTCCCTCCCATCTGTTTTAAAGTGCTTCATTTTTGTTTCTCTGGTCTTCTTTGAACTCTTCTTACTTTACTTTGACTTCACCATGTGTCAGTGTCATGGTAATGCATGTTACTAGATGCATATCAGAATCACAACAAGTACACACACACACAGGATGTAGATATTGCATTTGAGAGCTCTCAATGTGTGTGTTTGTGTGTTTTTGTGGGCAAGTGTGTTTGAGTGAATCCCTGCATTTAGAGGCCAGAAATAGCCTGTTAGGAAATCAATGTTCCTCTGCCAGTGGCGCTGGGAGCTGTCTCCTCTACAATAGAGGGACTGTCCTGTTTCCTGCACCCTGGAGGGTGTGTGTGTGTGTGTGTGTGGTAAAGAGAGACACTAAACACAGTCCAGACTCATCTTTGCATCAGTTGTGCATGATCAGCTAACAGTATAAATACATTTAGTAGAATTAGAGCAGTCACACACTTTAATAGATGTATGTTTTTTATGTCTCTGTCTGTCAGGTCTATGTACGTATACATGCATGATTGGTTGATTTTAAATATTTAGAAATTATTTAATTCTTTCATGGTGATTCTGATCCACTGCATCGAACCAAACACTTCTCTTTTCTGCCTAAGTTGTATCAACAAATGGCATAACTGAGTTACACCATGTGACAACACAGCGAATGGGTGAGATATGAGAGAAATGGGATTCATGGTGTGTCCAAACAGCATGCTGGATAGTGGAATAGCATCAGAATCCCACCACACACATTTATGCATGCACATTTTTCTGACCTGTAACCAACCAATATTCTGATATCATGATGATCATAACTATTTCTCCCAGTTTAGTTTTGTTCCTTTATCATTATCCATTCAGGTCCAAATTATATTTGACTCTCAGAGATTCCAGCTGTGTCCACTTCTGCATAAAGAACTTACCCTTCCTTCGATGTAGTGTCCTGTTTTTTTCCAAGCCGACATGAAAGGGGACATGCTGACACCTATTGACCTATGGCTGTACTGATCCTTGCACATACCACCCTCCAGAATACCTGAACTTTGTTTGGGACAACAGACACACACACACATACACACACACACAAATGTTTGAAGGTGTTACAGTTTTCGTTATGCCTTTTCCTCACACGTAAACTGGTAGAAACACACATGCATATTTCAAAACATGTGTACACAGTGAATGAAGTGATAAGACATTACATAAGACGTATTTCTCTTTAGGTTTGTTGTCAACAATGCTGAGTGCTGTATTATTTTAAAACCTACGCATTTCAGTTAAATGTTTTAATATGAAATAACTGTTGTAATCAGCATTGTGCTTCTTCCTCGTCAGTGATCTTTTAATTTCATCATAAACTATGAAGTAGCAGCTCTGTAAACTTTGTTTGACTATGAGCACCAGAAGTCAGTTGTCACTCATCTTTCAGACGTTTATTGGTGATGTTCGAGTGATCGCGTGTGGTAAATCAGTGGGATCGTGGCTATGAATGGCTACAGCCGTGTGTAACTGTAATGTACGATAAAACCTCACTGACGCAGCACAATCAGTAAAACTGCACTTCTTCCATTTCACCGTTCTTCACTGTGACTGTTGATATGCAAACTGATGCGTAAGGGCCTTTCTCCGTCCATTCGTGGTGAATTGTGGGAGTTGAAATGTGGCTTGTGCACATCTCCACAGCTAATGAGATTCATAAATGACAAAACAAAAGTTTTCTATGACCATGCAAACACTTTGCATGCTTGGTCTGTGGGTTTTGAATGTGACTCATCACCTCGCTCCGTGTGTGACCACACAGTAGCGAGCAAGCATGCTCCGAATGATGTAAATATCCAGAGTGACAGAAACATGTTGTCACCACGGGGGCCTGAACTTGAGGAAATGACATTCTTTCCTGCAAAGAGCAGCCGAGGAAATATGACGGCAACGTGACTCATAACGAACACACAGAGGAAAGTGAAAAACGTTGGTTGTTTGGCTTTACGATTGAGTCAAAGATACAGCATCATATATGTGATGCCGTTGTGCTATATGGGCTTATTACCTTTGTACATAAACATTAAACAGCACTGATGTTGCTGGATTATATAAATCAATATCCGTTTTGCTTTATTTGTGTTTCAGAGCTCCTCGGTTCTGCAAAGAAAGTGAATGTCAACTTCCAGGATACAGACGGGTGAGTTGGTCTCTGTTGCTCCTCCCCTGTCCCATGCACCTCTTGTGTATTTCCATTAGCATGTCCAGGTTTTTGCGTCATGTCTCTCTCACTGATTTGTATTTATTTATCACCCTCACTTTCTCCGCTCACCCTGCCATCCTCGCTCCTCTCATCTACATGTTTTTAACCTCCGTCTCCATAGTATTGCACAATGGAAGAGAAGCCCAGAAGTACAAAGTAGACTGAAGTGTTTATGTGTGTGTGGTTATGTGAGCAGTTGCCGCTTGAATCCAACAAAACAGCAACAAACAAAACATCAAACTGAAAACGCTGGCCCTCATCCCTGTTGTCATTATATAATGGGGCAGATTACAGACAGGCAGGAATTCTGTGAGTGTGTATTTCTGGGTATTCTGCAGGTGTAAAATCCGATCAGATTTGTTAGGATGTCATGAGATTTCATAGTGACTGACAGCTACTACGTTCAGGTGACAAATCAATGGGAAAACTGGAATAAAAAAGTGAAGGAACACAGTAAATGCCTTAACGCTGCCTTCTAGAAGCTCATGACGCAAGTCAGTTGACTCATTCTGCTGTTTTTGTTTTGTTTCATGATAAACAAATCAATGCAGGAGCTCTTCACAAGCATTTTTCTTAGTGTGACTGAACCACAAGCCGAACGGTGACGACAGTAGAGAAACAGAAGGCGGCACAAGGCAGGACAATTCCCCTCATGTCAACTGTGCCACTACAACACTCTCATACCCCAGTGACAACTATGAAGTCAACTAAACTACTTTTGAGGCAATTCTTTTAAATCATGGTCCTTTTTACTTTTACTTTTACTCCACCACATTTATTTTAACATCATCAGTTACTGATATATAAGGCGTTAAAATCAGCTCCACCTTCACTAACTTCTGTTTCGGTTCCACAGTCTGTAGGTAACAACACGTTTTTACCATCATTTCCACCAGCATCAAATTCTATATTGTTAAAATACATACATAAATATTCTTAGTGGAGTACTTTTACTTTTGTGCTTTAAGTAAGATTTTGTGCAAATACTTTAGAAAAATTAAAGGGTACTTCTACTTGTAGTGGAGTATTTTTCTAGGCAAATATTTGCTCTTTTACTTGAGTATTGGTTTTGTGAAATAGGTGAAAGTACTGGTTTTCTATGGTACTGAAGTTACTGAAAGCAGTAGCTGAATGCAGTAGGTTGTGGAGAATGTGATTTCTCTGGCATTGACAAGTTCAGCATAATAACTCAACAAATAGTAGTCTGACCTTTAATGGAAGGAGAAGAAGATTTAGAAGAATGTGTGATGGTGCCAACATGTGCAACAACAGGTCAGCTGAGGTGTCTAGAATTAAACACTCCAGAAGTCCTCCAAAGGTCGGGCGACGAGGGGCAAGTTTGCAGATTACTTGCATATCAGTGTAAGTTTCAGGACACAGGGTTGGATGAGGACATATTAAAGCAGATCATCGCTCCAGTAGAGATCCACTGAAGCCCACCATCAGTCCGCCACTCTGTATCAGTATCCGTTCACCAATGATCCACGATCGTGGAATCACGATAACGGGAAACAACAGAAGATAGAAATGCAAATTCCTACAAGCATGAGTCATGCCAGCTTCAACACTTAAGAGAATAATTTAAACTGAGCTAAAACACTACAAACTGTGCTAAATAAAGTGGTTTCTGTCAAGATAAAGATCAAAAGTATTCCTCACAGAGCAGCTTTGCCACTCTAAGTCAAAGTGAACTGTGCAATCTAATTAGTGTGTTTACTGTTATTGCCTCTTTGCCCCTTAATTCCTCCCACAGTATTAAGTGCTTCATGTAGGCTGATGCTAACATGACTGAGCGTGTTTGTCTGCTGCACAAGCAAGGCAAGAACATTGTGTATGGTGGAAATGCATGGATCATGTTCAGTGTTAGTCTGTAGTGAGCACACATTGCTAATGAGCCTGCGCGAGTGAATTCATTTTAGATTTATTCACTCTTCCTGGCAATCACTTGGAGACTTGTAATGAACTCACTGTGTAAAAGAAGCTCTTAATTGGGATCTGTCACCACAAATTTCCCTCAGCTGCTGTGCGTGTGTGTGTGTGTATGAAGTAGCATTTCCTAAGTGGTGCTCATCAGCTGGTGTTGCACCATCATTAAAACAGCAGGAACCCAACTAAAGCTGGTCAACATTTCTAATGTTACTGATATCATTATTAAGGCGAGGAACAAACAAAGAGAAAGTCACATAGGTTAAACATGTTAGGACATACTGTAATGTCCCTCACACGTGATAACGAAGCACTTAGAGTGTACAGAGAATGAAGGCTCCTCTTTACAGAGCATGACAGGGAGATCCCCACTGAGACCTGAGAGTGCATTACAAGAGCCTCTCTGCTCTCATATTTGCTCTGTGCAGTATGTGAGTGCATCCGTTCAAGCGCAGAGGTTTATTATATGAAAGTGTACACAGGAAGGCATGGAATACGTCCTCATCCGTGTCTGATGTCAAACCTTCATTCATGTTTTGGCAAGTCACCCACTCAGTTTTTGAAGTCGACGTCAGGAAAAATGAGTAAGCATAAGTATCTGAGCAGTGTGACAAGCGCCACGCGGTGGTTTTTTTCCTGTATGGATGTAGTGGTCAGCATCTTCCAATCCCAAACATCACAGTCCATCAGGTCCAGTGCCACTGGTCTTTTTCATCATGTGGACGTCAGAATATTGTATCGTGATATAGCAACATACTGAACACTAACTCTAGATGAACCACCACAGAATATACTAGTTAGTTACATTAACTCATTTCTGCCTTAAAGTTAATGTGCTGCAAAACTAAAATGTACTTACCAAGTTCATGTTTGTTATGAGGTCTTAAATGTTAAGAAGAACGTGTGTGTGTGTGTGTGTGTGTGTGTGTGTGTGTGTGTGTATGTGTGTGTGTGCGTGTGTGCGTGTGTGTGTGAGTAAAGCTTGTTTGACTGTGCAGCAACAAAACAGCTCGGGAAGACTCTGCGTGTACTAAAACAGGCAGTGAGCTTGATCATGCTAGTCTGAGATTTGCTGTATAGACACAGATGCAGAGGGAGGGGGAGGAGAAAGAAGATCAGAATAAAGACAGAGATGAGCGACAAACACATAAACAAAGGCAGCTGTTGAGAGGAAGTGAAAAACCCAGATATGAGGAGATGAGACTGTGGCTTCCATCCCTGCATGATTATGGCCTCGCAATGCTTCTCCCTCCGGCTTCTGTTTTTAGCACCGTGTGAGATCGTTTTGGACTTTGTTGTTCCTCAGTGTGCTCTTAGTGATGCTGTAATGTGTAATGTGTGCTCTATGGCTATGCTGTAATAAAAAACAGAGAGAATAGGAAGTAGAGGGGGAACGAGTGAAGGGAAGGTCGTCGAAGGCTGAACAGAGGAGGAGAGAGATGCAGAGAGAGAAAGAATGAGGTGGATATGTGGAAGGGACGGGACGTATAAATACTGTATGGCATATTTTGCTTGTTGGCAAAAGCAAGGGCTTCCCTCGCCCTCCCCCACACATGCACCCCACTGCCACACACACACACACACACTGACTTGACTAGTGCAGCGTTGTGTAATGGTATCCCTGTTTAACCCGGGAGAGGAAAGTGAGGGGGGGGGACGCAGAAGTGGGAACACGCCTCAGTGTTTATTGTGATAAGAGGATGCAGCTCACTGCTACATGAGCTTTGGTTGAATTTAATGCTCCTGTAAAGAGCAATGATGTCTTCACTTGATATTTTATTCAAACGCTTGATCAGAATCCAATTTTTTTATACAGTGTTGACTCCAGCGGTACATAATCTTACATGTAGTAATTATAACTATAATAATATCATTGCAGCTCAGTTTACTTTAGCTGCTTTCCTGTTTTGTACAGATGTCATTGTTATACTCACTGGCAGTAAAATCAGTGTGCTTTACATTACAGTGCATACAGCAACAGGACCACCTCTTGGCAGCAGAATTTACTGTAAACCTTCCTATAAATAGCCAGAGATACATATCTGTGCACAAGGCTGCAGTCCGTCATGTAATATGTGGCACACGTCAGACCTCTGTCCCCTGTAGTTTCCAACCAGTGGCTTGCAGTCCATCCCAGGACAAGAGCGAATTTGTACTGATGTACTGTTTCCTAGCTGCTTCTGAGTAGCATCAAAAAATTGATCTAGTCGTGTACCCATCATCAAAAACATTGTTTGAATGTTGCTTAGTGCAGTTTTTGCCATCATTGTTATTGTGTTCATTATTTACTGAATCAATTTGAAGAGAGGCTCAATAGAAAGAGAGGGGAAAACTGCTATACTGCCTCCTTCTAAATCTGCCTACCAGCACATCTGAAGCCTCTGAAAGTAGCTACTAAGTAAGTAGCTACTTGGGAACCACTGGTTAATGAATTAACTCACAGTTCACAAGTTACACAGGTAAGTTAAGATAAGAGTCACAAGTTAGTTATCTCAGAATCACACCAGCAGCTTGAGCATCAGGGGTGCTGATCAACGATCAGAACGGTGTTTGAGATGTCAGCCTCTGGTAACAAGCAGACGAAGTAAAGAGGTTAAACAGGTTAAAGTTGAAGAGGTGGGGAGGGCAATTAATGCACATACAAAAACACTACTAAAGTATATCAATGACAAGTATCATGTAGCAGAGAAGGAGTGTAGGAAGGGGGAAGGAGTGATGGGTGATCTGTAGTGAATAAACTAGAGTAGGACACTGGGAGTGCAGCGCTTTATTTAGTATGCAGCTCCGCGCTCACACACAAAGCCAGACTGACTTCTGTATTCAACCTTTTATATTCCCGTATATCTTCCAATATAGCTGCCTCTGTCACATAATAACTCACACATAGGGATGCTACAGCTTGTACGCTCACACTGGCTACGTGCCAGCGGCACAGGATACTGTCTCCACGGTTACGGCACACTCAGATGACATCAGCGTACATGCTGCAGAGCTGTGCTGCAGCTGCAGAAGAACAAAACTGAGTTACAGGCTACAACTAGAATACACACAAAGATATGTACAACTGCCCTTTTAATTTGTTGATGGTCCAATGCACTGTCCTGGGTTGCTGACAAAAGCAGGTTTCTCAGTACTGTTCAACAGCTGTTGATTTTAATGGCTAAAATAGCAACGGTCACAGGAT
>JAUYWH010000026.1:3254888-3272388 GCA_034779795.1 Ctenopoma multispine
TATATACAAGAGAAAAAAAAGGAAAGGGCACGCGGGGAGGTGGGGTTGTCTATGGGGGTCTGGCTTTGCACCATAAAGGCCACATCTTTTAGGGGGAAATCCTATTTTTTTATTTTATTTTTTTTTCCTTCTCTTTTTTGGTTGCTCTGAGTCGCACACAGGTCAGAGCTGGCCCATTACCTGTTCACCACTTCAAAACCACTGAGGAGAGGGTCTGTTTTTAGGGAGGGACAGTTTAGAGAAGATATTTTTCAATTATTTTTTTCGATTGTCATATGTTTAAATGTATTATAATAGCACCTATAACACATTATAGTATAAAAAAAAGAAAAGAGAGAAAATGAAGTCATAAAAATAATAACGTACATAAACTAAATAATGGATTTTGACTTTCCACCAGGCTGCCTGAGTTGTTGAAATAACTCTGGATCTGGGATTGGAAGTGTTTTACATTGATACTGTTCTATGTGTATCCATGAGTTGTTGTAGTTTTCTTTTTGAATCCATTTAACTAAATATTGTAAATGTGTTGCAAGGAAATAATGTTGCTAGTTGGGTGCTTTAAGGCCACCTTTTGATTTTTTCTTTTGTAGCACTGATAGTGAGATTCTGGGTTTTCTGTTTTTCCAAGTGTGATATTAGTGAGTCAAGTGTTTTGAAACAGTTATCTGTGGGAGTTATGGAAGTATTGTGAACAAGTAGTTTATTTGTGGTAAGATTTTTTATTTTTACTGTAGCGATTGGCCCAATGAGTTGAAGTGGAAGGTTAGTCCAATGTTTGAGGTCATCTTCTTTCTTTTCAGGAGGGGTATAGTTAAGATTAAACAGCTCTGGCAGCTTGGGGGAAAACGCTCTTATCTCCTTCATGCTGTTGTTTCCTGTCACAGCAGGCAACCAGCAGGTTTTCACTGAAAGAGCTTTAGAAACCAACTGTACCATAACTGCATAGGAACAAGGGCCAAACAATAAAACAGTAGCATTTAGTAGCATATTTTGCTCAACAGTTGGTGGAGTGGGAAACAGTGCAAAAAGCAAGAGAAGATCTGTCAGAATAACCTGAATAATGATGTTTGCTAACATGTTGTCTTATCATCTTAGTGCTGCATTTACAGCTTATAGCTGCTGTCGTCAAACAAAGGTCTAGATAGGGATCATTTGATAGTTTGAATCGTCTGCACATTTCTACTAATCCTGTGACCACCCTGTAATGTAGTGCACTAGCTTCTGACTGTATATGAAACATATGTTAAGAGACAAAACAGCTAAAGAAAGCTCCATCTTAGAGAAATATGTGGGAAACACTGCAGTGCTGCTGCAGGCTGCCAAAGCAACAACAAGGAAATACAGCAGAGTCACCACATCAGCTCTCATACCCTGGAGGAGAGCAATGCTCAGCACCCACAGGCTCCAGAGCAGAGGAACCACCGCTTCCTTTTGATTAAATAACCATGATTTATAAATGGCAACAAACTCCAGTTGTAACTTCAGTCCACGGCTGCTCCCAGTATGGAAGCGCAAATAAATAAAAAATCACAAAAGCTGAAAGTTTAAAAGATAAATCATGTAACATCCATCAAGACAAAAGCAACGCACAGAAAGGATTTCAGGTACATTTCAAAACTGAAAACACAACAAACTTATTCCTCTGTGAGGCAGCATACCTGAGTTGAATTCACTTGTGTTTAAACTAGTTTTGGTGAGAGATACAGTACAGATCATTACCACGCTGTTCTCACACAGCCACATATACAGTGATAATGGCGGCAGATTTACCTCCTGATATTTCAAACACAGTACAGATCCATGGTGTCAGACATGGGTGAACGAAGGCTGCCTGTGTTTAGCTGTTAACCGTAACAATATTTGTTTGCTGAAATGACCATTTTACCACCTGTGGCTACTTAGCAGATTAAACATTAGCTTAATCTGCCATATCTTGCTAAGATAGTGCTGCTAATGTTAGCATATAAAGCTGTACAGTGGATGTCTCCTTTTTTTGGCATTTGAACAATAAAATTGAAATGTCAAGAAAAAAGATGTGAAAACATGTTTAGAAATGAAGTTTACATTTTATTACTGCCGTGTAGTAATGAGTTGGGTATCAGGGGTTACACCTGCACACAATACTGAGAGGATATGTTGTATGACAAGACGATTTTATTCTCAGGTTCAACTTTCTTTTCAACATTTCAACTTTATGTGGTTATAGTGTCAAAACAAAATCTTCCTCCTGATCCTGGTACTCCATTATAATGAGCAGTTACTTTCTCGTGTGTACGTGTGTTTCTCGTCTCCAGTCTGAGATGCTGCTGCAGCACCAGTCCAACCCCTGTATTGTGGATAACGCAGGGAAAACACCTCTGGACCTGGCGTGCGAGTTTGGCAGAGTTGGGGTAAGAACCTGTGTTTTTAGTCTATATATTAAAAAATGTTCAAACATCTTGCTTATGTTGTGTGTGTGTGTCTGTGTGTAGGTGGTCCAGTTGTTGCTGTCCAGTAACATGTGTGCTGCTTTGCTGGAGCCAAAAAAAGGAGACACCACCGACCCTAATGGGACATCTCCTCTCCATCTAGCTGCAAAGAACGGACACATAGACATCATCAGGTACATACATGCACACTACCACACAAAGAGGTTTATCTCACACACACACACACACACACACACACAGTGTGTCTAATTAATCACTGGGTTTAAATGGGCTTCTGGGTTTGCTGATAAAACAGACGTAGAACACAACAGGGGAACAATACGCTGCAGTACACTGAGGGAATAACAGAACCTGTGTAGCCACACAGTGCGAGCTGATGCATCAGTCACTTACTTCTGTGTGACCAGAAACAGAAACACTGCACATCTGCGTGTCTCCACTGTGTGACACCATATGTCAAGTCATTATAATTTCATCATTGTGCTGGGAGGTTTCTTCAGTTTTGATTTCGGTAAAACAGCATCACGACAAAGCACACGCAAACACAAACACCACAAGATCCATTTTTCCCCTCATCACTCTGAACCAGGGCTGTACGTGTTTGTGAGTGTGTGTGTTGGTGCAGTAGCTTGCTTGCCTGGAAGACACACACGGAGCTGGAGGGAAGGAGAGGGAGACAGTGAAAGATGAGAGACGACTGCAGCCAAGGGAAGATAAGACAAAGAAGGAGAGAGATGGGTAGAGAGAGAGAGAAAAACAGGTTAAAAGTAAGAGAGACAGAGAGAATAAAGCCTGTTCCAGCTGATAGAGCAGAGCGTTCCTCTCTAGAAGTGACACTGATAAATGATGCTCTTTAGGCTCGGCCAACAGTCTGTGGAAGGCACACGCTCACACTGACACTAAGTTAGAAGAAAGTTAAGTCTGTTTTGCAGCATTATTCTTGATGAATTACAGTTTATCTTCCTCCTCTGTGCTGACAATTAGAAGAGAAATCTGGTTCCTTATTTACGGTGAGCAAGTCCTATAGAAAACCACTGTAGGAACATGAAGCCAACATACAGGAACATAAAGTATTACTTCAGAGTCTACAGCCACACTCTGTGTATTACTTCATTTTAAGCTAAATGCTAATACTTTTTCTAAAAAAACAAACTGCATAATTCGTCTTTTTGTTTTCTTTAGAGGACTAGACGCTGGGTTTGTCCTGGTCATCCTGAAGTTGTTGCATGATACTGTGATGGAGACTGTTTTCCACAGAGCTCTGTGTGAAGACTTTTATCAAAGTTTTAGAGAAATCCCCCAAAAAAATCAAAGCAGACATAATACAACTCAGCTCATTCATCAATTAATATTATTGATGAATAATATTGATGAAATGAGTTTTAAGAAACAGTCCAACAAATAAGAGATAATATTTTATTTTGCTACAGTACATTTGCGAAAAATGTAAGATACTAAAACTCTGACTCTGTGGTCTTGTCTTTAGATTGATGGCCAGAAAGTTGTTTTTTCTTTTTATTCAATCTGTGCCTCTGTAAGGTGCAGAAAAAGTGGTGTGAAGACAGATGCCTCTAAATATAAGTTTTCCTTCCTTGCGTCCTTCTCCTTTTCAGATCTAATTTAATAAAGAGAGAAGACATGAGGGAAAAAATTGTTTAGTCTATTCTACTTTTTCCATGTGCTTTAAACTCACCGTTAATCCTCATGTTAAAAAAGTCTCCAACAAATGCACTAAACCTGGGGACCAGGACGACTTGCAGCTTCAAACAGAATCCATATGTGGCACTTCTCTTGACTGCCTCACCCTCTCTCCCCCTCTTGTCAATCTCTCCCCCCTTGCTCTGCTCTCCTGTCATCTCTCACTACACTTTCTTTCCCTCCCTCCCTCCCGTCCTGTGCGTGGATCAGACTGTTGATACAGGCAGGTATCGACATCAACAGACAGACCAAAGCGGGTACTGCCCTGCACGAAGCTGCCCTCTGCGGCAAGACCGAGGCCGTGAGACTCCTGCTGGACGTAAGGGGAACATCACTGAAACAGCTGTTAAGCTCATGTAGATGTACTGTGTCATAATAACTGTGTTATTTTTTAGTTGAAGTACGGTGTATGTTTAAAAAAATGCATGTTACAGCAGTGGTTAGAAGGTACATGATGTCTGATAATCAAAATGAAAAATGCCACCATGCATAATTATACTATTTATAAAACATTTAATTGAAAAACAGACGAGTACGTGATTCTGACTTGGCATTAGGATTATCTGTGGAGTTTCAGCATCAACTCTACGGATCGTATCCAAAAAGAAAATCATTGCTCACAAAACGCCATAAAACTTGCCAAAGAACATGAAAGTAGGCCTGGTGAATGTTGGCAGCACATTCTTTGTTAAGATGAAACCAAAACAAACTGGATCAGATGGCGTCCAACATGTTTGGCGTGAACCTGACCAGGAATTAATTTACCCAAACACTGAATGAAGAGCCCCAGTCAGCAGAAGAACAGGACTACAATCCCAAAGACACTCAGCACAAAGATTTTTCTTTTAAAGCAGAAGTTAGAGCCACAAAAGCCGTCAGCTAAGCAGCAAAGAGCAACAGTGACTTGTATATATATATATATTGTATATATATATATATATATATATATATATATATATATATATATATACTGTATACATTACCAGTATATACACTATATAAGGGTAAAAGAATTGAATGTCATTAATGAAGGATGGACTGTCTTTTTTGTATTTGGCTCTTTAATATGGAATATAAGTGTAGTTCCTCATATGTAACTTTTCATTTTCACTTTTGGACAAATTAAATATAATTAAAAATGTTATTGATTTAGAACCTAATTTAGTCAACATGTTCATAGATACTGTGCACATACAGATATTTCTTAACTGAATTATTCTTTACAGTTAGACATTAAAGAAACAAACCTCTCCTATAATGATTTCACTTTAATTACCTGGACAGGACCTCTGAGATGCTAGCATTAAAGCCACTTAACAAAAATGGCTGGATTACAGTTGCCAGTGAAATAAAATCTGCAGTATAAAAATGTGGAAGATACTAGAAAACCATATGTATTACTTTGCCTACATTTGTCTCCTATAATACTGAACATGTCACTGAATGATACAAATAAGCTATAGCTGCAAAAATGCGTGTTGTCGACATTAAAATGAAAACCGAGAGAGGCAATATGTTTTAATGTGTGCTCCAGCGTGTTAAACTCATTTAGATGGTTACAAATCTTTGCCCTGAGGGGTATTTGAACTGAACTTGTCTTTGTTCATCTAGCCTACGTTCGATTCAACGGATCTAAATGTGATATTGTTCTTGAGCTTTTGGCTGTCTTTGTTGAAAAATAAGAGGTGGTTATGATTAGTAAAACAGCTGCAGGGAATGAGCGAGCATGGATTAGTTTGTGTTGATGTGGTCGTAGATTATCACACCCATAGGGTGATTAATTAGTATGGAGAGGTTGAGGTTTTAAGTAGCTGAATATTGTGTGTTTAACTAGGTGTGCATGCTCTAATGTAAAAAATCTGTTTAATAATAAATAATTTAATTAAAATCACCCATAACAAAACTTTTGGCTTCCACAGAGTGGTATTAATGCCACAGTGAGGAACACTTACAGCCAGACTGCGCTGGATATCGTTTACCAATTCACAGCAACGCAAGCCAGCAGAGAGATCAAACAACTGCTGAGGGGTAGGTGGACCGCAGGGACGAAAGAGAGAGAGTTCATTTCTATCAGTGACAAAACAAAAGTGATGGAAAAAGTGTAGATCAACAGAGACAATTACATCACTATCAAGGTAGAAAAATGAAGTTAAATGAATAGGTCATCATTATTGGAATTATGTTTATTTGGTTCATTGTTAAAAGTCCACACCACGATACCTGTACTCTAACAGAAAGCAGCAGCCCGGTTAGCTTATCTTCGCTCAGACACTGGAAGTACTTAGCTGAGCTCTGTCCAAAGGTAGAATTTGACTTCCTCCTCTTTTACACAGTAGCTCACATTTTTCATTACATTTTTCAAAATATGAAACAAAGTGTAAAAAGGACACATTGTGTTTCTTGTTATCATCTAACTGACAGAAAAGCAAATGATAAATGTCAAACTATTCTGTTAACAGTTGCTTCCTAAGATCAGAATATACAGTACAGAGCGTGTACATCATTTTAGTGCTAAAGTTGCCATCGTTAGGTAACAATGTTACATTGTGTTTACTGTGGATTCTGTGAATTACATATTAATGTACATTTACTGTGAAGTATGGTAGAACTAGCTGTCCCTCTCTCTGTCGGTCAGATGCGTCAGCGGCCCTTCAGGTTCGGGCTCTGAAAGATTACTGCAATAACTACGACCTGACCAGCCTGAACATCAAAGCAGGAGATGTTATCACGGTAACACACACACACAAAATGATGTCTGTGTCTTTCTCTAATCTCTGCTTTTTTCCCTTTTTAGTTCTCAGCTGTTTGAATGAATTTAAAAATATCAAGTGTATACATCACATGGTTCGTTGATTAGAGGTTTGTATGTGCAGATTAATCAGTGTCAAAAGTAAGAATTAGTGGCATCCCTGGATGCAGTCTGTGATGAGGAGTCATAGGTAGACATGAATCACTTTACATCACATGCAGAAAAAGTTAGACACCACTAGAGTGAAGCTCTGCTCCTCGTCTGTTCCCTAGGGGGAGCTACAGGCTGCAGTGCTGCATATTAACCTAACCCAACGAGACAGTTGAATCCCTGCAAGTCCAGCAGGTGCTTGAACAATTTAATCACATGTAAGCTGGATTGTTTGCTTGCAGTAACATTACCCAGATGACCTGTTTGTGTTTTGAAGGTTGTAGTTTGAGAGTTATTACCAATGAATATCCAGGAATGAGTGGTTTCCCTCATTTACTACGAATATGTTCTGCAGAAACATGTTTTCACTGGGTACATTGCAGTCCGCCCACCAGTCATGAATATTTATTAGCATTTATGCAGCTTTTGGGTACGTTTTACGCTAACAAGGAGCCGAGCAGCGCCTGTGCTTCCTCCCTCAGGGTCTGAATGAACAATTTGGCTTCTCTGACTCAGGGAATTTTAGACAGCTCCCAGTGCATTTTTGTTTGTTCTGTTTTCACTTTAAAAACAGATGGTTCTTCGAGATTTGCGGTACGTGCAGTAACTTTTGGAAAGTTAATAATGGCTCTGAATAATATTATAGTAGACTCGGGGAGTTTGGGGTCGGTAAAATTGTGCTCTTGTCTTTCACGGAAACAAAACTTAATTGATGTTTATTTAATGCATGAGTTTATGAAACTCAACACAACAGATGAACATATCTGTCTGACAGGTTTTGGAGCAGCACCCTGATGGACGCTGGAAAGGCTGTATCCATGACAACCGAACAGGAAACGACAGAGTGGGCTACTTCCCGTCCACCATGGTGGAGGTTATCAGCAAGCGCACAGGTGTGTGGTTACTCCTGTGTGTGTGTGTGTGTGTGTGTGTGTGTGTGTGTGTGTGTGTGTGTGTGTGTGTGGGCTGGAGTTTCAAACTGTGGCCAAGCTGAATGTGTGGTAAATCAACCATAAACACAATAGAAGAATTTATGTACAAGAAGAACGATACAATTGAAGAAGAAGGCCGAGAAGAAGTGAAAAGTGAAACTGCCGCAAATCTCTAATTATTAAATAGAAAAATAGAGATGAGCTTTCAACTCTCTCTGGATAAATACAGGTTAGAATAAAGTCATATCAGAGAATCGTTTTTATCTCACACTGGGAGAGATGAAGTCGGCCAGCAGCCCAGTGGCACCAAACATCTAGCTGTTGTTCCTGTGTTCCTGCTGAAGGTGTGATCCAAGACTAATGTTTGTGAGCAATTTCAGTTACACTTGCACCTGAATATTTAACTGTACTGCAGCTGCCTGGATGAAAACACAAAGGCTTTAGCAGTTCAACCTGATGATCAAAGTATTGTAAACTAATGAGAACAAGCACACCAAAATCACCCACATGTCCTGTTCATAAGGTGTTTCAGTTCTCTAATTATTTTATTGCTAAGAGGTAAATGAAAGAATTTATATCACTTTCATTGTAATTATCATAACTTAGCACATAACCGCAAATGCTGCAGTGTGACTATAGCTACAATGTTGTGCACAAGTAGCTATAAGAAAATGTTAGCACGTACATTTTACATGGATACATAAATAATCTCATTGGAAAAATATACAGTAGTGTATGTGTCCTATTTACATTTATATTTAGTCAAATTCAAACAATAAAATCTAAGATGCTGCTTTTTTGCAGTTATGTAGATGTTGTATGTTATGACATTTCTCTTCAACCTTAGCAGATTAAAGGGAAGCTAAGAAAAGATTGGCTAACTAGGATGGTATCTGTAGGGTTCAAGAAGTGGAATATAAATTAAAAATTTGCTAACTACCCAATTTTTTTTTTTAATGCAGCTTAATAAATAAAAGCCTGTTTTAGCTTGATGATGTGTTTCACTTCTCAGTGTTGTCCCCTCAGTACTGCTGCGTGAAATAGGGCAAGGAACAGTGAAGGCAAAGCTTTATGTTTATTATTGTAGATATAAGGAATACTTTGATCATTTCTTGCTGCATGTTACATAAGAAGAGAATAACACCTGTAAGCTTTGTGTAAGCTAAGCTAAACTAGCTGGCTGCTGCGTTAACTTCATATTAAAATGGCCTTGGCAAGAAGAGAGTATTTTCCCAAAGTGTCAAAATCGTTTTTGATTGACTAGTGTGTTTCAAGGATGTAGGCATTATGTTGGTGTTATCTTTGTGTTTTCATCACTTAACAGGCAAGCTAACCCGCTAATGGTTCATCAGCTTTGTAACCTCCTAAAAATTCTGCTCGGCCATTAACCGTCGTCCTCCATCTTACATGCATGTCAACAAAATGAGCTGTTACTCTCTTGGGTGAGACCTGCAGAACACATTTACTGTGCATCCATCACATAACTGCACATCCACAATGAGGCTCCGGTGCTTTTAACTGTGTGTTGGGGTCTGTCTGTAGGTCTGGTGGTTCTGTTTGTCCATCTTGTCTGTCTCTCTGTATATTAATACACCCACTTGTCTCAGTCTCAGTTCTGTCTCTCTGTGACTGTCTGCTTTATCCCTTATGGTCACAGAATTCTCATGCACCTCTGTCACTCACATCTCTCCCTTCACATGTGCTCGACCCTTCATGTCATCATTTTCTCTTTTGTAGTATCTAGTCTGTTACCATTATGGAACGTGCCCCATGGCAGAGAAAAATGCTATTATGGCTGCAGCTCTCCTGCATATACTGTACAAAAACCAGCTGGATCACTCCCACTAAGCTTCCACAGGCACACTCACTAATCATTGCCAGAGCACATCCACACACCACACCTGGGGGCTAAAGCAGCTGTTCCAGTGAGAGATTTCATTTACTCAGCTGTTTTTCATCAATTTTTAATTATTATTCTTTCCCACTATCCCATTCAGTCTGTTCTACATGTAGTGCACTTCTCATCTGCTCCTTTTTTTCCATTAACACAGACATTACACTTTTACACTAGATGGCCAATTAAAACATCAGCTAAGTAGAAATAATGCTAAGCTATTTTTCCCACACTGTTAATTACATCAGTCCTTATACTTTTAGTAGTCATCACAACTAGCACAGGAGACTAGAAAGACACAGTATTACACTGTGTGACTTTACATAATTCAATTTCATTTCAGTTTGCTTTATTTATATAGCTCCAAATCACAACGAAAGTCATCTCAGGGCATTTTACGGTGTAAGATTTAAGACCGTACAGAATATAACTATAAATAGAATTATAGAGAAAACCCAACAGTCCACCTTAAAAAGCAAGAGCAGAACCTCCAGCAGACCCAGCAGGCTGGGTCGTCATCTACCTGGTTTATTACGTGGCAGCTTAGGTCACTTAGAAGTGACCTTTGTAGATCGTCTGAGCTTGCTAACAAATATTTATTGCTTCATTTACAGTCACACTGCTGCATCTACAATCACATGTACGACTGTATGAGGCAAATATTGCTACAGAGCACTGTATTATACAGAAGAATGACACTATCGTGTTCACCTTGTAAAATTGTATGCTATCTCAAGTGTGGGTACAAAACACTGATGAAACTGATGTTAGCCACTCACCAGCTGAGCTGACTAGCCAAACAACCTTCTGACTCTGAACTGTGTTACGTTGGGTGGAGGTTTGTGAGCATTGCTGAGTTTATCAACCTAACTAAAGCCTTTAGCTTCAAATGGAGTGCACATGTGTGCATCTGTTAACCTGTACTACTGGATAAGTGTCACGTGGAATGATTTAATGTACACACAAGTGCCCATGTGAATATTGTTTTATACACATGTAATGTGAAGAACATATTGATTTAGTTTATATTTGAGATAAGATAAGATAAGATTCAAACATGTTAAGAAAAAAAGTTCACTCCTAATTATTAATTAATGCTCATCCGTTCCTGAGCCCATCTCCCATTCTCACCATCCACCTTCCCTTTCCACGCCTCTGTTCATATCATTTCCAGGATGCCTACATCAGTTTGTGCTCCTCTCTCTTCTCCCAACTTTAACATGATGTCCTTTGATTTCTTTGTTTAATTTTGTAATTTCAACCTTTGTTTTTAATTTTCTTTTTTTCCCTTTTCTTATGTGTACTTCTCTATTGTGTTGTTTGTTTGTTACGTGGCGGTGGTTCACTGTTGGCTGGTTGTGTGTGTGTGTGTTTCGGTGTGTCGTCACGGTGGGTGTTATCTAGGTTTGGCCAGCACAGTCATTTGCACTCAACAGTTTCAAAAGATACCGCTGGTTCCCCCGGCGACGGTTGCCCCTGCCAACGCGGTAGTCAACGGCAACGACACCACGTTCCATCAGATCCATATCCTGCCTCCACCGCCTCCTCCTCCACCACATTCCCATCAGCCACTGCTTCCACTTTTCACTTCCTTTGGCTATAACAGGTCGCCTGTGACGACCCCACAGGGAGACACACCCACTGCCCCAGGTACACACCCCCTTTTTCATTATTATTATGATTATTATTATTATTATTATTATTAAAACTTTAAGGGATGTTTTCCTCTGGTGATTTTATTAAGTACCTACCAGTATAAAAAATTCTGATTGGTTATTTTTTTGGATGACATCCATTAAAGTTTTCTGTTACAGATCATCATTTATGTAATTTTATGTGTTGGTCATTCTGTATAACCTTTGTTTTTCTGTTGGTGCTGTTGCTCATCTTCATTGCTGAGAGCCAGAGTCAGATTTTAGATACACTGTAGGAGTATTTGGGTGATTTGCTCTTCCTGGTGTCATCATTGTTGTTCACTCTACAGACATATGCACTGGAAAATGAAACAAGATCAGATTACAGAGAAATATACAGTATCTACTTCATTGCTCTTCAGTTATTTGATACAAGATCAGTTAAATAAATCTTTATTTTGAAATACCTCTGACCTCTGAAACTATTTAGTATCACAATAAGAATCATTTGTACAGCTAAGTAGTTACTGTTACACAATACACATGCATTATACTGTGTTTCAAACCCAATTCACCCCTGTTTGGATCATCTCTAATGCTTTTTGGTTGCATTAGTGTAAATGGCACATTGAAGTTATATCCCTTTCTACTCTATGAAATCAAATGTCCATTTCTGATGTTATTTATGGTGGGCATTTTTGTGCTGTAATTATCTCTGTATATAAAAGATGTCAGCTCTCATACAAAGCCTCATAGGACTGAACTCAACCCGCATGGTTTCAATGTAGTTACTGCTTATTTTTCATGTCAGCATTAGCAATGCTTCAGCATTTCTCTCATCAAGAAAAGAGCTTAGAAAACATAAAGTAAAGCTACTGCAGTAATGTGGTTTGGGAGTAACACAACAAATGTAGGACATGGTTTTCCCACTGAGGAATCTTTTGGGAATTTCTTTGCAAGTAAGGAAGAATAGATGTCATATAAGAAGGAAAATCCACCTCTGTTCACCAGAGTTTTTTTTGTGATTCAGTTTATATCTTGGTTCCTTTTTTTTTTTTTTTTTGCAGTTATTTTTTCCCCTTCCTCTTTTTCCCTTTGTTTTTTCCTCTTTCCATGTATATCACGGCGCTCCCAGCCCTTAAGATGACCTTGTTAGTTTCTTATCCACATACCCAATACACACGTTTCTCCTGACCACACAAGCGTGTTTTCTGTTTTGTCATGTGTGTGTTTTTGTCCAATTTGATCATTTTAACACCACTCTTACCCACCTTGCACATCCAGTATACCCTTAATGTTTGTGTTTGTGTGCAGTGTATTACTCAGGTTGTGGGTACCAAAATCTGACTACACACTTACTTTTCCTTCCATGAGGAAAGGAAATCTTTGAATTTTGTGGTTATGGTTAGGGTAAGAACACAAGAAGAATTGGTGAGATCATATATTACATGACATACAAAGGTTTTTAGTTACAAACTGTACCATATGAGTGTGTCCTACAATGTGGTATGTAGGAGAGCCAGATCCATTGTTAGGAATAGTTAGGAAATGTCACGTGGAATGCAGGTAAGGTTTTCAGTACTAACTGTGAACAATGACATTTCTGCTCTGTGAATGTGAACCTTCACTAGATGCCACTTTGCTTCTTCCAGGAGAATAAAATTACGTTTGTACAAACTCTCTGTAACATACAAATCCCGAAACTGGATTGCAGCACCCAAATGAAGAAACATATGATGCCTCACAAATCATTAAATTTGAGCTTTTTAAGCCTGAATGATGAAGTTAAATCCAAGACGACTCACTGCTTTTAAAAAACAGAGTGAAATCTGTGTTTTTGCCTGAAGCTGCCTGTAGGGATGCAACATGGCCACATGAAAGAAAGAGCTGTGACATCACATAAAAGCAAAAGGAACTTTTAATGTGTGTTTCTCTGGAGCACTGTTGGTCACACATACAGTATAAACCATTCATAAACCCTTATTAAGATGGTTATAATGGTTTATAATGGACACTCTCCAAATGCACTACAGCAGCCCCATTCTGACAAGGCTTACATATATAATCACACACTTATGGATGCATTATATATGTATGTGTATGTACATTATGGCATATACTGTATGTGTATATGCAAAAATGTTTATGTTACAGATTTATTTATGTACTATTGGTATATAAATGTTTTCATATATCTATATATATGCTGTTTTTTTCTGTGTATGTATGTGTGTGTGTGTGTATGTTGGGAGCATGTATATGAGAATGGAAGTGTGTGAGTTTGAAGCGTATGCAGTATATTCTTCCTTATAAGACCTTCCTTGGCCTAAGCCTTTAATCTGCTCTCCTACTGCCCTTGTCTTTTTCACAAATTAGTTTGGATTTAATTTAACTAACCCCACCTCACTTTCCTAAAATATGCAGTTGAGAACACCCTACAGAAAATTGATTGCATGGCCATAACAACAGATAACTTGCATTAGTTGCAGTCAAAACCATCATGATCATGTTTTTAATTATAAATCTGGAGAAATAATATATATATATATTTTTTATTTTATTATTTTGATAAATTATTTTAATCACTTTCTTTGAGGCAGTGATTTTAACTAAATCAGATACATGAGGGATACATAAAGGCTAGCAACAGTTTGATCCTCACATTAAAGCTGGAGCTGTATATGAACAATGCTCCAGATGACTATGTAATTGTACATAGGTAATGTTCATTGCTGCCAGTGATGCAGCCACTGAGATCAGTCACTAGACTTTTCACTTGTCCTCAGTTCTACGGAGCGTTTTAATATCTCAGGTAGCTAGAAACTCCAACACGCCTACCATATCAACTTTTAAGGCGATGACATGTTACTTTATGTTAGTGTTGTATACTATAGCTTTTTCCGCTCTACGCAAATTAGAAAAAAAAGCTGCTGCTGCTAACTGCTGATAGCAAAAGGTTAGCAATGCTTCCAAGGCCAGTTTAGGGTCAGTTAGCAGCTAACGGTGTTCTGTGTTGAAGGTTGTCGCGGCTCAGAGGCAAGTCCTCACAGCTCTCCTACCCCATCCAGCGGGCCCCATGGAGGCTCCAATGAAGAGATCTGGGTACTGCGCAAGCCAGTGGCAGGTAACTAAGCCGTGCTGCGCTGAGCCCTCAACCCCTGGTTTCTTATACTCTGCCCAAGGCTCGAACAGTATCTGACAACCACTCAGCACACACTTTACTCTCTGGCACTGCCTAGCAAGTGTCCGATACTTCAGATGTCCCCAAGAACAGAATCCATCCATTTCTTTGAGCTACAAAATGATGTTGTTTGAAGGCTTTCAGATACTCTTTGACCTGCTCCTGGCAGTCTCCTATGTCCTGCTTATCCCTCCATCTAAAGCTCAGCAAAACTCAGTGATCTTATGTGTAGGACTGCAGCCATCTGCATCGATCTACAGTCTGTGTGTCTTTCCAGCTGGATGTATGGAGACAGTTTTGTGTGAAAGAGAACGAGTCTAGGAAGGTGAGGAGAGAGAGGAGGAGTGAAAGAACAACAGTATGTGCGTGGAATTGTGCGTATTGTTTACACCACTTCTGTTTGTTGCTCAGTCGTCTGTTTGTCTGTCTGTCCGTCCTGTCCTTGCAACCATGAGCTGCCCAGTGCATTTCAATGGAGAGTCACACCTGTTACCACGTTGCTTTGAATATCAGCTAAATCACTCAATGCGTGTATGTGTGTGTGTGCGCGTGTGTGTGTCTGCGTGTGTCAATGTGTGAATTGATGCATCTGTCTGTTTGTTGCATGTGTGCAATGGCATGCACAAAATCTATACATATTGTTTTGGTGGTTACATGCATGTGTGAATGCATGTTTGTATGTTTTGTGTGTGTGTGTTTGTGTGTGTGTGTGTGTGTGTGTGTGTGTTGCAGGTGGAGACCGCAGCAGTGTGGGGAGTTCTGGCAGTGTGACGAGTGTGAGGTCATCAGGCAGTGGTCAGAGTGCCGGCAGTGCCACACACATCCTCCATGCACAGGCCGAGGGGGTTAAGGTAACACACACACACACACACACACACACAATGACATAAGAAAAAGAATGATGTTTCTAATAATAAATAAATAACATGGTGGAAAGTACATTTACTCAAGCACAGTATTGTACCCAAAGCCATGAACGGCACCAGTCTGCTCCACAAAGTGCTCCCTTAGAGCTGCTTACCACACTCAGCCTTCAGGTATTAGTCTTATGGCTCAAGAAATGACAGTGAAGTAGAAACTACAAAACTCATCAAGCTGAATTCATTGGTTAGGAGAATTTTTAAAAAGGAAATGTCTCTGCAGTAACTGAGGACAGAGGATGTTGTTATTGTGCAGATTGCAAAGCCCACTGGGGAAAAATTTGGATTTGGGAATTGGACTTTATAAATAAAAAACTGATTTGATTTGATTTGATCTGATTTGATTTGAGTCTGGTATTCAGTCTGGTAAGCTCTTAACAGACCTTCTCCCCACTCGCTAAAGAAATATTGGAAAAGGGTTATCCACTGTAGCTTTAAATACTTTAATGCACTGAATCTTAAAGTCACTGGTCTTTACCGTCATCATATCTTACACCTTATAGAAGCAAGTAACAGTGCTCATACATTCATCATACGAGTAGAGTATCAACTACTTGGATAGTCCACACCAAACAGCATTTTATACACACAGTTAGTTGCACGTCAGAAACATTGTTTTAACAATCTTTCTAACAAAAGAACTGAGACACTTTTTAAACCTGCCAGAACATCCACACAGCAAAATCATCGAGTGCAGCTCAGACTGAATGAAAACATCTGTCTTCTCTACGTTTTACTCAGTTCTCATCAGCACTAGTCAGATTTTTATAATTTCACTGCTCAAACTGAAGGATTAAATGTGATTAATATAGAAAAAGTCAGCATAGATTTTTTTCCTGAGAGATTTTACTACAGAGATCAAACTCATTTGAGATGATGAAGGTTATAGAAATGACATTTAGTACTTCTAAATCAGGCAAAAAAGTACCTAACCAGTAATTTTTCTTATTGCTGGGTATAATCTTCACTCCTCAAGGACACTGTAGCTAATTTACTGCGAATATGTGAACAGGAACTGGAGTTAGCTGCCATGCAGCCTGAAGCAATACAAGATATATTCAGCCCTGTCTCCTAGAAATGCTTTGCAAGAGCAAATATGCTCTGAAGGAAACAAAGTTGTGACCAGATTATGTTTTCTGTTAACATAATGAGAACATGTTGTTAATTTGTGCATTTGACAAGTAGCAGATATGTTGCTGTTGAAGATATAAGTAAAACAGCAACAAACAGACAATAATTTATTTTATGTCAAAATATTGAAACAATTTTCCTCTGGGATTAATAATGAATATTTGAATCATACTGTGCAATATTCACTTGTAGTAACTGTAGTACTGTTAAATTGTTTATGCTCAGGCAGTCTGAGATCATAATGTGGTTTAATACAACGTCACAGTGATTTCAGATAGATGTTTATTTACATTTATCAAAACCATGATCTTTTCTGAACTGTTTTTTCCTGGAATCACCAAAGCTTATGAAGGGTAATGAATACTGAGCTACTTTTGCTAGTTTTGCAGTTACAACATTCAGACTCAAAGTCGTGGATTCACAACGACATATTGGCACAATTGGACCAGACAGTGTGAAAGGGGCTAATGTAAAAGTCGTAGCTTGTTGTGCCAAACTCACTGAGAGTTACTACCTGACTCAGCTGCACAAAGCATTTTAGTGTCTTTCCGCACATTGTTTTGGTTTTATCTTATCAACTCTGTTTCCAGCAACACCTGATAGTTGTTTTCTATGATATGATATGATACGATATGACTAAGATAAACCCACTGTACACACATTGAACGTGTTAGCAAACAGAAGAAATAGACTAGCAGCTAGTGAACGTGACATTTTCTTAAGGACTTGGCAGAATCAAAGAAGGTGAACTACAGGAGATTGAAACAAAATGCTCAAAA
>JAUYWH010000026.1:3274888-3285122 GCA_034779795.1 Ctenopoma multispine
ATGTAGGTCAGTTAGTTAAGAGTAGCTAGAAACGTAGGTAATTCTTCTGTAATTTCTCACAGAAGAAGGAACAGGTGATGTATTCTGCGTATTTTCAGTTTTATTGTTAGTGTTGTTTAAAGAGATTCGAAATTTTTGGACAAAAAAGCTTTTGTACAAAGTGGTAATACTGTATGTGACAGTGAGTCCGTACACTTCTAGCATTTTTTAGTGGTCACTACTCCACTACCGTCTTTTCAGGCCTGTCTCATCAGAAACAGAAACATATCTATACAAATCTATCTTTTATTACTTTCCAGCTATAAAGTGTCACTTGGTCTTGCTAATCTGAAACACAGATTAAGACGCATGAACATACCACACACTGTAGACAGGGCCTTTCTCCTTCCTAACTTTAGCCTGGTTTTCACTACAGGGCCAAGCAGGGCTAACGAGGACTGATTCAACAGGAACCAGCTGGGTTATAATGCCGATGAATCAGTACGATCATCCAAAAATGTATATTTAAATTAGTCAGTATATCCTGACAACAGCATGTACTGACATGATCAGTGGAAATGGTCTGTTGCTGTAGTAACTACATTGTTGCCTCTGTTTGGCCCTACCTGGCCCTGCTAAGGAAAAGTGGCTGTTGAAGAAGCAGACATGGAGCCAGTGACTGCATGCCCCCTGTCTTCTCTCCTGTAGAGCTCAGAGGCCGTTGTCCAATGGCTGAGCGACTTTCAGCTGCAGGTCTACGCTCCAAACTTCCTGGGCGCTGGGTATGACTTGCCCACCATAAGCCGAATGACCCCGGAGGTAAGGCAACTGAACCCTGACCCTCTGAACCCCAAAGAGGTCACAGGCACTTCCAAGGACCACAGTGGAAACAAGTCTGCACGACTTTGACTTGTGCTGTCCTTGTGCTGTTTTCAAGATGCATGTACAACACTTTCTTTAAACTCCTATGTGGGCATAATTTCACCTCTGAACCAGTCTGATCTCAGCTATTGTTCTTATTCCCTCCCTATTCTCCTGACAAACCTATCCTGGTCTATCCTTTACCTGTCACCCTTGACCTGGTATTCTCCCAATTCCTGGTATCCTTTACTGTCACCACTGCACAGGTTTGCTTTGAGCTAGTAATATACATGTGAATGAAGTAAATACTAAATATTTAAAAGGCTGACTGGGTTCAAAGAGTTATTGATTCACAGTGCATACACAAAGTATCCTATAACAACTTTGCTAAGCTAACGCTTGGAGTGGGGCTGTTTTTAGCTTAGCTAATAAACATCCTTTTATTGTGCCTGAGCCTACATGTTTTTCAACAGTATAGTTAGAATTTTTAGAAAGCACACTTTATATTTCTGAGTGAAAATGACTTCTTACCCCACCACCACCACCACACTTCCCCCAAAACACCCATGAACAGTTTTGGTGCCAAATTAAACTACTGGCAGGTGGCAGTACCTTGATTTGTACTGTGCAGTTGTGAGACAGAGTGGGATACAGTGCATGTCATCTAACTTATCAGAGAGCAGGTAGATGTTTTCCAAAATGTTGATCTGTTCCTTTGAAAGAGCTGAAATTAATTTGCATATGATGTTAAATCCATGTAAATGTAATGTCGAATGGAATGTTAAAGCATTTTGTTATAAACTTAAAATAAAAAAAACATAATTGTTATATTATAGGTATAGATATTGTTCCCTGAAGTTGGTGAATACACAACAAAAAAAACTGAAAGCACTTGAGTTACATTAGTCATGGAGCCAGAAACACGACTCCAAATGAATGCTTATATTACTGTATATGCTGGTTGTGTAAGTGGGCTTATGTTTGCTAAATGTTACCTATAACATCTAAATAAGCTCATTGTATCTCGCAGCTGCATTAATGTGGGACTTAGTGCCCCCTAATGGTCCACAGATCTTTATTGACCCCACCAAAGGGAAATGGGTAATTCATGTGTCATAGCAGTAGCTGTCATACATATACATATATATATATAGTATATATATACTATATATACATATACATATATATATATAGTATATATATACTATATATATATATATTATACGGTATACATATATACAATTAGGGAGGTGGTGGATCGTGGTGGATTTCAGGTCTTTTGAATGATTTCTGGTGGATTCCAGGTCTCTGTCTTGGAATCAGACCTGTGTTTTGCAGGGCTAATACCTAGTAGCTAATAGCTAGTAGCTGTTGCCATATGTAAAAACAATGCTGTATCCATAATGTGTGCCTAATGACAGAATCACCAAAAGTCCTCCCACAAACACAGGAGATAAGAAAGATCCCATTAACTCCAATTCTGCCCCTCACCTCAAAAAAGGACACAGCACGAGTTGGAGGAAGATACACAACAAAAAGAAACACACAAAGAGATTGGCTGCCACACAGCAGGTGCCACTCTAGGATGAGTCATATATCACATACAGTCAAAATACAATCATGAATCAAATACATTCAAAAATGATTCTCAGTGGACATGTACAGTTACGTACAGCGTCCTGACCCTCTCACACATTTACTGCTGCTGCTTGTCTTAGGAACAAGACTAGTGCTCTGTGCTATGTTCTCCTACATACAAACAATTTATAGCATGTGTAAATTATTTGTATATTGACACATAGTCTGGTCATAGCCGTGCATGCTGAAGGGTTCAGAGCTGACTCTGCAGTTGATTTAAAATGGATTTTGCCCTTATTGCCCCTTTTACCATATTACCCCTTAAATTTATTTGTGTCACACATAAGCATTGTGAATTATGTAACTGTGTGTGTATGTGTGTGTCTGTGTGTGTGTTTTCATGTATATCTATAGAAGTGCGTTCTTGGGTGTTCACCAAACCTGCCGCTGAATTAGACCCAGTGCTACACTGAGAACATAATAGACTTAATTTGTCCATTAACTACAGATCCACATAAATCAGCACTTAGTGTGAGTTTGTTTATTTATGACAGAAATAATGA
The DNA here is from genome assembly GCA_034779795.1 of Ctenopoma multispine. Classification (NCBI taxonomy): domain Eukaryota; kingdom Metazoa; phylum Chordata; class Actinopteri; order Anabantiformes; family Anabantidae; genus Ctenopoma; species Ctenopoma multispine. The sequence continues at coordinate 3,277,870 of JAUYWH010000026.1, forward strand.
GCACAAAGCAGACTGCGCTTACTTCTCACCGCAAACATTTGCTATTGCTTTTGTTGCTTTTTTTTTTTTTGACATTTACATTTGTTCTGTTGCATCCAAAAATGGCAGAAGCTTTCATGAGATGTCACATTGTCTTTTGTGTCTTTGTGCTGCATTATTTTTCTTCTGTGCGTGTGTTTGTGAGTGAGTGAGTGAGTGACTGAGTGAGTAAATGAATGAATGAGAGACACTGCTTGAATCTTGAGATGTGGAGCAGAAGCATGCACATGCCACTACGTTCCTTATGTATGTGCATTGTTGCTTGTTTGTGCGTTTGTAGGATCTGACAGCTATTGGAATAACAAAACCCGGTCACAGAAAGAAGATGACATCTGAGATTAACAAGCTCAGTGTCTCAGAGTGGCTGCCTGAGCAGAAACCTGTGAGTAAAACTCGTACTCGTACTCACACCATGCTGATCAGTGTGACCAGTTACAGTAGATGCTCGCCTGGTCTCATGCTCAAACTACAAGTAAATATCACTTTCTACTGTTTGATCAAAAAGCACCAGATGTGTCAATTGGTTATCCCACAGGCCAGTCTAGGAGAGTGGCTGTCTGCCATTGGTCTAAGCCAGTACCACCAGGTGTTAGTGCAGAATGGGTATGAGAACATTGACTTCATCACTGACATCACTTGGGAGGACCTGCAGGAAATAGGTATCACCAAACTGGGTAAGTCACAGTATACTATAAAATTATTATAGGATTTATACTTTAACCTCAAAACAGTCAAACAAATCCACTCACAGGCTCATTTTACCTTCTTTATTTTCCAGCTTTGTCTAGATATATTTTATCATTTATATGCTTTACATATATAAAGTTAACATCATGGTCCTTAGAAGAGAAGCATGAGAACATGAAGATGACAGTTTTATAAAGACAGAAGTATGGTGTCTGCTAGCTAACTTTGCTAGCATTTGCTTTCTATGAAGTGTGTTTTGTCCACCACTGCATACAGTGATCCTAAACCTGTATGTAGTGTAGTATATGGATAATTAACATTCTATGTAATAGTTGGTGCAAAGTTATGATGAATGTTTGCTTTAGCCAGGTAGCTAATTGAAAAAAACTAGTGCTAGATTTGTCAGTCATGCTAGATAGCCAGTTTCTTTATACACTCAGTTCTCAGGGTTTAATTAACAAGGTTATTTATTTATGTGTGCAGATATATTCCTGATTGATAACCTTTTTATTTTAGTTTCCAGTTTCTAATCTAAGAAGTAACATAAAATACACTGTTCCTTCTTTTGATGAACAATGTTTAAATGTGGAGAAAATGTTTAATAAAATAAGTTTAATAAAACAGTATCGATAATTGAGGATTCATACTCGTACACGTTGATTGCAACATTTGCAACCACTGTTTCAGGCCACCAGAAGAAGCTGATGCTAGCAGTGAAGCGACTAGCTGAAATGCAGCGCAGTTCAGAGGGGCGGGGCTCTCCCAGAAAGAAGCCTCCGCCCATCACACAGCAGCAGGAAGTGATGTCGGTGGACGGCCCGCCTCCAGACGGTAAGCTAACAGATGAGAATCTTATTATCATCAACTCTTCTTGTCCGTTTAAGACTAATCTTTATTTATATAATCTTTATATTAATTTGCTTTTTTCTCTATTCAGAGATCATGTCTCCAAAGATGAGCACCTTCCAGGACAGCGAGTTGAGCAATGAGCTGCAGAATGCCATGATCCAGCCAGGTCAAGAGGTCAAAACTCAACGAACTCGCACCCTCAGCAAAGATCATGACGACATGATGACAGGAGGAGGAAGTGGTGGGCCACCTAAGAAGGAGGCGCGGACTATGAGGCAGCAAAGCAGCCAGGGAAGCACGTCCTCCCACAGAGGCAGCGTCTCCTCTCAAGGCAAACACCGTCACTCCCATTCCCACTCTCAGCCTGCTCCTCCCTACACACCTCCTCACACCCCTACCAAGACTAGAACTTCATCTTCCTCCTCCACTTCTTCCGTCCAGAGCACGGCTTCCCCACAGGCCAAATCCAAGCCATCCCCACACTTCATCCAGGGAGAGAGACCTCAGTCACCACGTTCCCATCCCCCTCAGTCTCCCACACATCGTGGAGCTCCGTGTCCACAGGTTCAGCCCCAGCAGCAGCAGCAGCAGCAGCCTCAAGTCCAACCTCAGCACCAGGCGCACCCTCAGCAGCACCCACAGATGCAGGTGATGGAGGTCAGGGAGAACCAGCAGGTTCCACTCCTCTGTCTCCCTCCAGAGGCTGAACTGGCTGAGGAAGAAGGAGCAGAGCCTACTGCACTCCAGAAGAAACGCGCGCACAGCCTCAATCGATATGCTGTCTCAGATAGCGAGTGTGACGACAGGGCAGGAGGAGGAGGTGGTGGGGTAGGAGAAAGAGAAGCAGAGGTAGCGGGCGGTCAGGGCTCGGCTGTTGTCAGAGTGGAAGGGGGTAAATATGCCACAGTGACGCACCGTGTGAGTCGCAGCCACTCTGTCCGCAACCAGGACAAGAGCGCTAACCGAAATCAAACGCAGTCGTTTGCTCTGCGTCAGAAGAAAAAAGGCCCGCCCCCACCACCACCCAAACGATCCAGCTCTGCCATCTCCAGCTCCAACTCCAACCTGACAGACGCCAACACACAGCAGCAGGCGCTCACAACCACAGGGGGGATGTTGGATGTGCCTTACCACCAACAGCGGCGGGCCAGTGATCTGGGGGTGTCAGTTGAGACAGGTGCTGTGGAGACAAACAGCATGGGTAGTGTAAGGAGCATCGCCGCCATGTTGGAGATGTCTTCTATAGGGGGTGGAGCCAAAGGCATGGCCCTGCAGAAGAATTACCTCCAGGTATCTGTCTATGTAAGATTTATTGTTGTATATGCATGACAATTATAGTAAGTGTGTAAATAATGAGCTACTACATGGTGAACCAGTGACCTAACATCATGCTTGTGTGTTTATCAGGTGGGAAAAACACGTGATGCCATTGGCCTAGACGGTGAAGTTGTAAACCGACGGAGGACCATCAGTGGCCCTGTCTCTGAGCTGGTAGCAGCTGCCAGGCGCGACCAACCAACTCCCTCTGTTTTCCCCTCTCCCTCGATTCAGCCAGAAACCTCCCCTCCCCCTGTAAATTCCTCCTCACCCCACCCACCATCCTCACCCCACCCCAGCTCTGGGGGAAGCGGCAGTTCATCAGAGAACCTGCCATTTGCAGAAGAGGGAAGCCTGACCATCCGCCGGCAGGGGCGAGGAGAAGGAGAAGGACAAGGACAGGTAGCTATCTATATAAATGTCTTTCTGTCTATCTATGTTTACGTATCTATTTATGTAATTAAATGTGCTTAAGTCAAATGTGTAGTAATCCATACTGAAGCTCTTGTAAATCTATGTTCTGTGAGCTTTATATGTGTTATCCATTTATCTTTGTCAATGTTTTTGAATGTCTGTGCAAAAATTACCTCTTGTCATGAATTTATGAATTTTCCGTTAGTGTGTATTTTGTGTATGTCTGCAGGGTGACGGCCCGCAGGGAGATGGCGGTTACGCGCAGGAGGACATCTCCAGGGATGAACCCACAGCAACCTTAAAGCGACGGCCCCACACTTCCAAGCCCCAACACAATGGCTCCGACTTCACCCTCCAGGAGTCGTCCACTGTCAAACGACGACCCAAGAGTCGAGACAAGGAGCCTGAGGGGTACGCGGACCTGCCCACGGCCAATGGAGAGCCAGCTGGGGCCGGGACAGCAAACACCACACAGCCAGTACCCTACCAGAATGGAACTGCCACCATGAAACGTCGCCCGGTGTCTGATGCCGGCGTGACTGAGCAGCCTCAAACACAACCCCAACAACAGCCCCAGCCACATGGGACTGCTGCTCCTCGTAGAGAGAGTGTGGATCAAGGAGCTCCAGTGGCCAATGAAGGAGGTCCAGTGAGGAAACCAAAGCCTCCAGTGTCTCCCAAGCCTGTAGTGGCACAGATAAAGAGACAAGGGGGACCACAGACCCCCCAGCAACCTGCCACCAACAAGAGAGTCCCCTTGCCGGGCCCTGGGACACCTGGAAGCCCAGGTACTCACAATCTATCGACTGCGTATCATGTGTGGGTGAAAAGGGGGCGAGATATTTACATGTGCTTTGTAATAAAACACCTAGTTTACTGTTTCCCTTCCAGCTAGAAAGACAACCAATGTATTTATAAAGACTAAAAACTATGGATGTTTGATAATGGCTTTTTTACCGATATCTGATAAACCGATAAAGTCGAACTCTTAGCCACAGAATCTATTGTAAGGTGTACCAAACAAACAAAAATATCTCAAAAGTTATACCTCAGATTTTGAGAGAGAGAAGTAGTATAATAAACGCATTGTATGTAAAAGTTGTGTCCTTAAAAGAGTAAAAACCAATACCGATAATTTCCGATATTACATTTTAATGCCAATATCGTCCGATATTATCGGTAGGCCGATAATATCGGACATCCCTACTAAAAACAACACCAGATCAATGCTGTCTGCTGCTGTAGACTACAGTGTCAGAGAGCAACAGCACGTACAGTCACCCTCCTTCCAATTCCAGACATGTTTTGTGGGGTTTCAACAAGCACTATGTTTAAGCCAACTGACAGCTGTTGAGTGAGTGAATTTCTGCATCCACTGGTATAAAGAGTTGTTTCCTAGCTGCATTTTGACACAGACAAGCAGTGTGAGGCAACACACGTCCCTCGCTGTTTGTTTGGTGTGTCACTGAGCCCTTAAAACTTTTGTTTGTCAGTAACGCAGCCTTGTTCTTTTCTCTGTCTCTGCAGTGGAAGGAAAAAAGATCCCTCCCCCTGTGTCGCCAAAACCAGCACCCCCGCCTACGGCGCCCAAACCGGCCAAGCTGATCCACTCCATGACCAGTCCCCCCTCCCCGACCCCACCTCCTTCCCAAATTAAACATCACTCTGCGGTGGCCCGACAGACCAGTTCACCACCCTCATTCCCCTCTTCCAACACTCCCAGCCCGCCAAATGCAAAGCCGCCGAGCCCGTCTTCCCAGAGCCCCCACACACCGCAGACCCCCACCACGCCACAGACGCCCCAGACTCCTGCCACTCCTAGCCCCACTCCACCACCTGTCAAGCCCCCTCGCTCCTCCATTGGGGGTGTATCAGTGGATAGTGGGATGGTGGGTAGCGGGGTCACAGCACCGCCCGCTCCAACAACGCCTGACTTCGGTGTGGATTCTCTGGTGCATCAGAAGCTGGAGGAGACCAGCGCGTCGCTGGCTGCAGCGCTGCAGGCCGTAGAGGATAAAATACTGCGACACGAGGAGTAAGTCACGCACACAGTCTCATATACACGCTCACACATGGAAGAACAGCACAGAGATCCTCACATGCTCCCACAGTCACACGTGCCTGAAAGCGTCTAGTTTCACAGACGAGGACTCCACCACCAACTCTGCTCAGCTTTGACAGCTGCAGTAGCACATGACACACAACCACAGTTACCTGGAGAGTCGTGGACCAGGGTGCACAAACTCAGTGTGTGTAAATGATTAATGAACATTGTTATGAAATTAATTATAACAGCAGGGTAGATGACTATTAGAGAACCAGAATACGAGTGAGAGCTTTCAGAAATTAACTACCTCAGTACTGGTCTGTTATTTATTTACTTCTTTTCTACTTACATCATCATAGACTGAGGATGCTAACTTTTTACCAGGGACTTGTAGCTTCAACTTTATTCTTTTTTGCATGACCTTGTACATTGGTCTTGTACAATACTTCTACAAGATTTTTGTTTTAAAGCAAATCAGAAGGACCCAATGAAGAGTAACTGTAGCAGTACCAGCCAACTCACAGAGCTCATATTAGCTTAATAAGCCAGATAGCTAAAGCCAAAATCTGCCAGTGACACATCAACAAGAAGCTAAGTTTCTTTTCCTCTAGTTAAAATCAGTTTCAGAATTATTATACACGGGAGAAAGGAAAACTTGAGATGTAGCAGCAATAACTAAGGACGAGTGGTAAACTAAAAACTCACATGGTTAAAGTAGGATTTGAAGAATTCTCCATAGCGTCTTACTTCCGGCGAGCACTCAGGCTTTAAAAATCATATTCATTTGAATATTAGCTTGTTGTATCGTAAGTATCTTACAATTGTTTATTTTCTGCAATAATCAAAAAACGCCCATTGGCATTTGTAGAGGGAATCAATGATGCTAAGTTTGTCGTACAAAAGATGGCACTCTATAATGTTGTTATTCTGTGTGTGTGTTTGTGTGTGTGTGTGTGTGTGTGTGTGTGTGTGTGTGTGTGTGTGTGTTCAGCTCTGTGGCTGAGCAGAAGACCACAGTCAGTATACTCGACGACATCGGCAGCATGTTCGATGACCTGGCCGACCAGTTAGACGCCATGTTGGAGTAACCACAGAAACCACAGTCAGGGTATCTCCACAGCAACGCTGCATCAGGAGTGACTCAGATGGCACAATGGGCAACATGCCTTTCTATCTCTCTCTTTTCTTCTCGTCATCTCTTCTCTCTCTCTGCCGTGGTCATCCACTTCTCGCTCGTCACGTCGTCCGTCCGCCTGTCGCTTCCCTGGAAAAGCCTCCTCTTGTTCCTCTTCCTCTGGTCTTCAGTCTGTCCTAATGCTGAATACGAAGATGGAGCATCATTATAGGGCTGGACAGACATGTGGAAGAGAGAATGAAGGATGGACAAAGAGAGATGCTAACAGAGAGAGAGGGAGAGAAAAAAGGGACAAAAAATACTAATAAAATAAAAATAAAAAGTCAGCAGATGGGAGAGATAAAGAAATGCAACAAGATGGAGGAGACTGCAATCAAAACGTGGGTCTTCTGAGATCTCCACGTAGAACAAATAATCTAAACTAATACTGATTGAAAAACCAACTGTGTAATGAACCATAGTATGGTATGTGTACATTCTAAGCATGGAGAGTTTATATCTACTGAAAAAGTCCTGCATTAGCACAGTAATATATAATATACTGATAAATATGAATCTCTAGCTCTTTGGTTTGATGTCTTGGTTTTGTGTGGAATGGTGACCTCTGGTGTTGTGATGATGTAAATGACTTGGTGGAAAAATTCTTATCTGTGACCAAAACGAGATGAACACACCTCAGAAAATGCTCCTGAGGTGTGTGTGTGTGTGTGTGTGTGTGTGTGTGTGTGTGTGTGTGTGTGTGTGTGTGTGTGTGTGTGTGTGAGA
>JAUYWH010000026.1:3285222-3330688 GCA_034779795.1 Ctenopoma multispine
GTGTGTGTGTGTGTGTGTGTGTGTGTGTGTGTGTGTGTGTGTGTGTGTGTGTGTGTGAGAGAGAGAGAGAGAGAGAAAGAGATAGCAACGTGTGTGTGTGTGTGTGTCAGCTTATAATCATCATAACAGTTAACACACACACATTCACACACACAGGAGAAGCACAATGACCCAAGCAACCAGCTTACACACAAACACACACACACACACACACACACACACACGTGAAGCTGCACAGTATAAACAAAGTTGTTGAGAGAGGTGGAGGGAGGGAGAGAGAACTGCAGTAAGGGCTACAGGAGGTTTCCTGGGATGCACATGTTAGATCAGGAAGATACGGGTGGAGCCATTGGAAAGATTCCAGGCTGCATTAAAAGCAGAGAGTGACGTCATCTCCACTGACTCCATGTCAGTGAATGAATGTGTTTTGTTTTTTCCTAAGGTAACTAGTTGCAATCAGCGGGAGTTATGACATCTGTATTATTTCTGACTTAAAGCCAACTACTGCAGGATACTGACATTATGTTTTACAGCATTTTAGCTCATTGCCATCCAGCAAATTCACAGATGAAGACATTAACTAATGTTAGCAGACTGCTAACATAAAAAAATGTTTTTTTATACTGAAACTGATCTGGTTCTGTTGTAAAATGGTTTTTGCTGCTTAATCCCGCTTTTCTCAGTGGATCTCAGTCACCCTCTTGGAACTATCTGAGGCTACATGAGTCCTGTGACAGTTTTTGACCCCTCAGTGTCACGACTCTTCTGTCTCTAGGGCTCTGATTAAAAGGTTAGGATAAAAAGATTAGACTCAGTCACCACGGTCAGAAACGCGTGTCTAGAGAAAGACTGGCTAATTAAGACAACTTGTCCCAGACAGTTTCAAATCATTCCTGATTCCTGCAGATCGTGCTAACATTCCAGGATTAGAGAATCCCAGAATCCTGCTGGTACGTCTCCAATTTGAACACAGAGAAACTTTTTCCCTTCGGCAGATGAATGTGAAAACAAGTTTTTTTAGTGTCATTTTCTGAACACACATAATTATGATGTGATGTGTGGAGATGCTGATTTACAGAATAATGAAATAACTAAACGTGGATAGTTCACATCTGGAGTGCAGATACCTGCCAAATCTGTAACTTCTCCAGATGCCTGTGTGGGAAGTTTCATTTGCCAGGACATGAAATAAAAAAACACCTCAGCAGACAACCCATCTCTCAACCCACACGCTCCCAAACACCCACCCTGTGTTGCCATGACAATCCACATCATGACCCCCCTCCCTTCTCCCTCTGCCACCACCACCATTCTCATCAGCATCACTATGGTAACTACACAGTGTGTTGCCATGACAATGTGCTCACGAGATTCAAAAAGGTATTAGGATGGTGTGAGCTGGATGATTTGTTTTGACACAATGTTAAGTTGCTAAAACCAGTAACTGCCTCCAGCGAGGTGCAATACTCTGATTTTCCATTTGCACATTGGCCCAGTAAGAAAGTGTACGTCTCACAGTCCCATAGCAGCTACTATCCTTATATCAGTGAGTAAGAATTCAGAGAATAGTTGTGGTATTTAAATTATGATCACATAGAGATGATATATATATGGATATTTGCAAAAAATAAGAAGTGTATTTATGATGTGTGTGTCATCCTGAAGACTATTTTTCAGAGTAAACAGATCTAATCTGAGTGTTGAATCAGTTTGCTACTCCATGCTTAAGTGGTTCGAGCTGATCAATTATAGTAGGAGTCCATGTGCAGATGCTTTCAGGAAGCTCTTCTCTTTTTTTTTTACGCGTACATGTGTCCAGATGTGGCGATGTGTATAATACACGCAATTCTTGTTGTTCAGTTATATTATTTTTGTTTTAAATGCAATGTTCCTTTTTTCCTTTGAAACATGTGCCTTGCTTTGTGATTTTGGTCTGACTACAATACATTAGATGGGTATGTAAAAAAAAAGCAGGGATCTCTCTCTCTCTTGTTCTGTTTTGCTTCGTTATTTGTTCTCATAAAAGGCTATAAAAGCATCAAACCTTAACAAAACCCAAGTAACAGTGACATCTTTCCCCTTTTTCTGTTCCCTTAATCACAGTTAACACGTAGCCCAACACGTTTCCATCTACACATCAGTCACACATCTGTTGCACTGTGCAGCATCTGGGCCTCCAGATGTTAGCTGCCTGTTCTTAAAGGTAGTAATAGTTAAACATTTATGAAAGTAAACTTCTTGCTGAGAGTTGGATGGAAAGATAGATCACACTTTCTGGCCTTCAGCAAATCTGAAGCTGTAGTCAGCAGCAGATTAGCGTGAAGCAAAGCGAGCCAGCACATAGATTAACATCGTGTTTAATTCACACAAAAAACAAAGTGTAAAGACTTTATTTTGCTTTTTATGATTCGTTGGATTAGAGCAGGGCTAGTTTTGAGTCCTGCTAACAATCTTTGTGCTAAGCTAACTTTAAACTGTACTTCAGAATTAGCATACATGCTGGTGACATTCATATCTAACACTCAGCAAGGAAGCAAATAGGAGTTTGTTTGTTTTTCTGGTTAAAACCGTTAAATCGTAGATTAAACGACTCCCACTCAGTGAAATGTCAGTTAGTTCTATTCCCAGATGTTTTCGCTCGTGTATGAATCTTCTTACATTATCAAAGACACACAAAGTGTTTCCAAACTGATGTTCATGTGAAATTTCTAAGAGAAAGTATGTTTTCTGCATAGATTTTATTCTGTGGAACAATGAAGGAGGGTTAGCGAGTTTCCAAGGAAACTTCCCCTGATCACACTGTGGCTGTACAGATGTGCAGACATACTCATCTGCAGCTTACAGCCACACGCTCTACGTCTCTTGGTTTTGGTTTGTTATGTCACTGCAGCGTTTTGCCTTTTCTCCCCCTTCCTTCAGTCTCATTTTGGTCATCTGACATGTTGCAGGCATTAATCTGAAGTGTGTTTGGGTGTGTGGGGTGGGGTGGGAGTCAAACTACAGAGGTTCAAACACCACAGATGGTGAAAAATAAAAACACACAGATGGTCAGATATGTTGTGAGCTAAAGTAAAGTACTGCTCATTTTCTTTTCTTAACAAAAGAAGCCAAGCTGTTCTTATATTTGATTTTCCGCCTGTGCTTATCTGAACAGACACCAGCCTGGTGTCTTCTCTGCTCTGCAGTGACTGTGTGTGAGTGCTCCTGAGAGGGGCTGAGTGTGCGTGTGTGTGTGTGTGTGTGCGTGTGTTAGGTACTGCTCTGCTACAGACTGTATGAAATCTCTGTGCGTGCGTGTTGTTGTGACTGAACAGTGGTGTGCTTGCAGTGACTGCATCTTATCTGCTCCGAACAAATAAATATTCTATACAAACTGCTCTCCTCAGGCTCCCTTTGTGTTATGATGCCAACTTTATGTTTTCAGTCGTCCTGCAGGGGGCAGCACATGGCTGCATTAATACAACATCAGTTTCATGTGTACAGCCCATTCTGAAATGATTTCTAACATACAGCCAGGAGCTGGCATTGAAACTAGCCTTGAACAAAACATTTTCCTACCAGCACCTCTTAAGTTCACAAATCAACAAGTATATTTTAACGCGTAGAAAATGTATAATTCCTAAATTATTCCTTTGACTGACACGTCGCTTACTCTGCTGTCAGTGCTACTGCTGCTACTTTAACACTAATGACTAACACATCAGAGACTTGACACATTTTACCAACTCTCACCATCAGCAACAGGTCAGTGTCTCCCAGCTTTTCAAATCTGTATTTAATGATCTTTCATCGCTAATCGAGTGATTTTATGTCTGAGCAGATCTTTTAGTTGGGTTTCAACCACCTGATAAGGGTCTACTACAATAAGATCAACAGTTTCCAAAGTAAACAATAGTTTTATTCATCAATGATCAACTCAGGCTTACATGATTACAAGTACACAAGAAATCATTGAAGACTCTTCGTTCTCACTGAGTAAGTAGTGGACAGATCTGCACTGAAACCAAAGTAAAATACTCCTGAACATCTGTAAAAATCTAATTTCATTTAAGTGTCTGAATTTGGTCTTGGACTTCATGAGCTCTCTCATGAGGCAATTCTAGTCATTTTCATATTTTAACCCAATGTGGGTCCTCAAGCATATTTTTACGAGAGCAGGGCTTCACTTCAGGCGAGTGGCACTTTCTCTGCATTCACATCTGGGAGTGGTTTGTGGTTAAACACACCGTTTACAGTCATAAAGTGTTAACGTGTGGTTGTGTTCATTCTAACCGGCTGGAGCCAGACGCAGAGAGAGGAGGAGGAGGAGGAGGAGGAGGAGGAGGGGGGAGAAAAAAACACATCATTACAGACCTTCCTAACTGTTCACACACACATATGGCACTCGTTGAAACACATTCACATATGCACAATAACAGACACATACATGCACACGAGCGGTGTCCCCCTCTCTGCCTGTCTCTCTGTTGTATGTAGGCCAGTGCACGCCTTCCTCATGGGCACTAGTTATCATTTTACACAACTGTACAACCGTTGAGTGGCTCTGAATACAGCTCTATCATGGCACTAATATAAAACTCAGTAAATCTGTACATCTGTCATTCTCTTCAAAGTCTTCACTTATTAAACTGTTTATATATATGTATAGAAAGGCTGGTTTCACAAAGATGAGCAGCGTGACGACCACACTGGACAGAGAAAGAAGACGTGTTATTGCACCGGCTTTCCCCGTGTTGACGTGGGTCCTGTTACTGTCTGTAAATGGAGTGTTCAGAGATAAAGCCCCTGCAGTTCAGTTCACACAGATCACTGACAAATGAACCGAACCTTCACTGGACAGTGAACGTCTGATCAACAGTGAACCCACTAGACCGCTGACAGCAGGTAACTTCAGCTTTTTCTGTATATGTGAATGTGTCAGTGCTCACTAGTGGACAAACTATGTAACGGTAACACTGCTTCTAATTTCTGCAATGTCAAGCATTTAAGTCCAAAAAAAGGCGTTTAGCTTAGACGATCCAGACTTAAGCTGAAATTCAAATCATGACAAGTTGTAAAACTGATGTTAGAACTGAGTTTACCTGTGGTAAAGAGCAGGTCCTGCTGTGACACTGGACACTGTTGACCCAGCTTGGACCTCTGACTAGTATAAGGAGACTTCATTAATTACTCGTCTTTGTTTCGGTGCATTCTGGGGTTTCTCTCAGGAGTGATGACATCATAGAACACGTGGAGTGAGTGTGGTGTCACTGCATGATTTTGAAACCAGCCTTCGGACTTATTTGAACAGTATGCATTAGGCATCACCAGTATAACTATGTGTGCAGGAAGCAGGCAGGACGTGCTACAGTTTGGAAAAACTCTAATGACCACAATCCTCTCTGCTTCCTGCTCTGATTACAGGAGTGCGATGCTCATTCAGTCTCTGTTTTGGCGCTGTGTGGCGTAACTGTAAGGCAGCTTGTTTTCTTTTGCCCCATAATGCAGTAGGTCCACTGAGGTCACTGAGGACTGTGACCTGGAATGGACCCTCAACCCTGACAATCAGACCAAGGTGTCGGAGTGTTTGTTTGAAGTTTTAAAAGCAACACTTAGTAAAACAGTTCCGGTGCAGACCTCACCGCTGGAGAAGCGATTACTGGTCTGTCGCCGTTAAATCACAATCAAAAACATGGGTGTGGAGGAGGAAATCGTGTGGAAAGGTTAACGAGATGTGAAGTCAACTGGAGTCAACTGCAAGAGCAAACTGTTCCTTTAGCAAGTCCACACCTAAGACGGAGAGAAAGAAAAGATACTTCAGGAGACCCAGCAACGTTGCTACAGCAAATTATACCAAATGCTTTTATTCTATTATTCTGAGAACAGTGCTGTAGTAAACAATACACTGAACAGGAGTGAAGCAGCTGATGGAGGAAGACCTGTCCTACCTTAACGGTGCTGTCGACAGCTCCAGAGAAGAGACGCCCTCTGGAAACAGCCAGAGCTGTTACACTGCCCTGGTGTCTCAGCAGGGTCTGGGTACAGATCATGTTGTCCATGCTCCACACCTGCACATCGACAACATTTCATCTCTCACTGAAATATGAGACTGTTTCTAAAGTTAAAGGAATACTTCAACATTTTGGGAACTGAGCTCATTTGCCTTTTTGCAAAGTGACAAGATGACAAGTTAATGTGTCTTTTCCTCATTACCACAGGCGAGAAGCAGCTTATGCATTCACCTTTACATATTGTGTAACACATGTATGCATTGTCATACGGAAGTCAAGTGTAACTTGTCTCTTCACACACCCCCACAGACCAACACCCACACACATTGTCCTCACCCTGAGGGAGCGGTCGTAGGAGGCGCTGAACACTTTGGTCTGGTCAGGAGTGGAGATCACAGCAAGAGCGTAAACTGTTCCCACGTGACCTGTCAGGGTCCGCACCTGCTCTTTAGATTCAATGTCCCACACCTAGAGAGGAGAAAAACACACTCTTCATCAGCATCCTTGTTAATACCACAGTTCTCTTTGTGCCTTTACTGTATGTAGGATGACTCTTCATTTTAAAAAGTATATGTGTGTTTGTCTCCATTACATGGATAAGGTTCTCATAGGTGCCACACACGATGTGGTGGTTGGTGACGGCGATGGAGTAGACGCTGCCCCCGCTGGTCTGCAGGACGTGGACACACTCCAGGGAGCGGATGTCCCAAATCTGACAGACAGAAGAGAGAGAGATGAAGAGAGTCAGAGAAGAACTTTCTCTTGAATATATGCAACATTTGTCATCACTTAATTCATTATTTCATAAACAGCAGGACACACACAAACAGACAGAATATTATCAGCAGTGAGGCTGTGAATGAAGATGATTCAAAGACAACAGAACCCAATTACCTCCAACAGTACGTGCAGATTTGACTGCACACTACACACACTACACACACACACTACACACACACGCACACACTACACACACTACACACTACACACACACAGTTTCCATCCAGTTTTCTGTACTAACACCTAGAGTGTGCTCAGAGTGGCAACAACAGCAGCAAACTGACACAAGGCTAGTTACGTCCACACAGCAGGACATGTATTCAAAGATAGACATATTTAGACTCTACATGCATGTTTGTTTCTTGTCAAATACGTCTTCTAACTCTGCTGATTTTCCCCGTTTGTCCCTCACAAGCGTGCAGAACTGTATTTTTGGTCACTGAAACAACTCGACATCAGCAGTATATCTTTTATCTACCTTCCTCCAGCTTTTTATTTTTATGCTCTGACTCCAGCAACATTAAATGCAAGCCATCTTTTAAATCCCACTCAGATCTGTCACTGGCTGGTAAACGTGTTGCACCGGCCAAAACACAACACTTTCAAATCTTCATACTGCTGCAACTCGTGACAAAAATAAAACTTGATTGTATCTGGGTAGGAAAACGGCTTCCCGTACCTAGCTGACAGTTGAGACTGAAATGAAAAGTCAGCATCAGAAGACATGGAAATAAATAAACAGAACTGTCCATGTATTGTAGTGTTAAGCTAAGCAGCCCTAAAATTATAATGTAATATCTTCATAATAAATATGTAACTGAAATTACATGTTGTGGACAAGTTTGCCTGAAGTTGCTGCAATGTTAATTATCCTCAAACCAAATAAAGAGCAGGATACAATAGCACCTTGGCCTCCAGTGCTGGATGTTTCAGTTCTGAAGGAGTTTTTCCAACATAACCAGAAAACCCTACATAATGACCCTGGTCTTTGGTAATAAAACTAGTCTACTACCATAAGCTTTGTTTGATACAACATGGTGAAATGTTGTAGAAGCTAGACAGGGATGCTGGGACTAGTTATGACTGAACAATCTCAAACAAAACATCAATTTCAAACTTGTACAATACTTACAGCACATCTCCCCACATACCTTGATGGTCTGGTAGGAGCCGCTGTACAGGTGGTTCTGAGAGGCCACCAGTGCTCTCACCCAGTGATTCAGACCAGTCAGCTCCTTCTTCAGCTTCAACTCTGTACCCACGATGTCCCACACCTACACACACACACACACACACACACACGGTTCACCGAAATCTTAACTTGATTGACTACTGATTTCAAATTATAGAAGACCTCTAAAAACACACTTCATGTGAGAAATAACAGCTATAATCGTTGCCATGACCTTCCTGACAAAATGTGTCCGCTATAAAAGGTTTTCAGTAAAACTGTTCAGTGAAAGAAATCCTAACATTGCCATGCCTTTTTAAAAACAGGACACATGATGCACAGTGAGTAATCACCATCACAATACCACAACAATAAGCTGAAAGGAGAAGCTACCTTTCATCCGTTATACAGTAATGGAAATGTGCACACACAGTCTACACCAAGCTGAGGCGAGGCAGTGAAGTGCATGATGTCACTGAGCTGAAACCGAGTGACACTAGGAGGCTTTAGGAGGACACAGAAGCAGTTGGGTAAGAAAGGAAAGTCCCTGTGTAAGAGCAACACACCCACACACAAAAGCACACGCAGGCCCAGAACAATGCTACAACCATTACTCATTACTGTGCCTCTCCTCCTCTATTTACTGAGCCACATGTTTACACTGCTCAGTCAAATCATTTCGAAAACAAATTAATAGAATAATTTGATATTTGTAATTATTACATTTTTCATGTGGAAGCTTTTTTTTACAACACAGATTGATGTTTCATAATACTAACTTGACTTTTCCACAGTTAAATCTGGTGAACCTTAAGGATCTATCCTGGGTTCTTTTCTTTTCTGGGACTAAATGTTACAATTAAGAGGTATTATTTGTAATCACAGGGTGCACTTGCACAGCTATGCTGATAATAGTCGGTTATACAATAAATATGCTTTACTCTCTTAATCTGAACACTCCCCAACAAAAGTTAATGTTTTCAAATGAAAAACAATGGTTAAACAGAAAGTGTGATTCCTACATGTGTCTTCTCCCTTAACAGCCATTCTTCCAGATAACTTCACCTGGATGACTGAGAATCTTCACCAATCTTAAAACCAGACTGAAACTGATCACTCACTTAAGTAGAACTTAAAATAACAGCTCCTTCTTTCCCATGTGTTGGTTTTAATGCTTTTAGTGCTTCGTTTTCACGTTTTATCATTATTTTGATTTAATGTCTTTTCTGTTAGTTCTGCTCTTTTCATATTTTTGTGAAAACACTTTCGTGCACTTTAATTAAGACTCAATTATAATATTTAAATATATATATATATATATACACTGTACATACACAGTACATATACATGTAAAACTGTACCTTGATGGCCTTGAGAGAGCCGCTGAATAACATGTTGTGGGAAGAAACCAGTGTACACACAGGGTTGTCATGAGCACGGATTGTATTGACTTTCTGCAGGGTCTGGATGTCCCACACCTTTGTAAGATGCACAGCAGCCACAAACCAACAAAAAAAGACATAAACAAAACATTTTAAAACATTTCACCACATATTTTTCATTACAAGTGAACAGGATGTTACTTACGATGATGGTGCAATCTGCTGAGCCACTGTATAGCCTGTTTCTATGGAGACCAAAAAAGTACAGCTGAGTCAGGCTTTGGGGAAGTGACACAAATCTTATAATCTCAGCCTGTATGTTTATGTGCATTTTCTTACCCTTGGATACACAGAGCCAGTACAATGCCATCATGACCCTCAAGGGTTTTCTGACACTTGTAGGTGGTGCAGGTGTCCCACACCTGAAAAGAAACGAGAGCATGCATGAATAATAAGCTTAAAAACTCAATTCATAGAAATTAACATATGTGCTTGTGTGCATCTTTAGGCTTCTTTTTCATCCAGACAATCCACAATGTCCACTTTAAGTTTAGAAGCCATTTCAAATGTGAGTGTCATCAGACAAGCAGTGACTTTATTTAGTGCTAATGGCCTTTTTTGTGCAGTGCTCTTACCTTAATAGTCTTATCTGATGATCCAGAGAACAGCAGGTCTCCAGTGGAGTACACACACAGACACCAGACAGGACCCTGGTGGCCGACAAATGTCCCCTTACACTTGAAGATCTGTTGGGGGTCGTACGCTACAGATGTGCACAAACACAGGTATAACTGTATATGTTCTTTTACACTGGAAACTAAATCACAGAGAATGATACATGCAGCTGAAACTGGATGAGTCGTAGGTGAAGAGAGGACAAAAGGAAGTAGGAAGAGCCACAGAAGGCAGAGCTGAAATTTGCATTTCAGACCTGTGGGACTTCAATGATTAAATCACTGAAAGCTTGTTGCAGTTCTCTAAAACAGTTTACCAAATGGTTCCTCCAGAGAGAGAGAGAGGTGAAGGCTAACAGACTAACAGACAGTGCAGACACTTACAGCCCAAGATTCCCATGTTGAGCCTGGCATTGATGTGGGACAGCTCATCCTACAGAGACACACAAAAATGTTTAATGTTCACTTTTTAAGATGACAAATTTAGCAATTCACTCAAGCCTGCAATTCCAGCCCGCATGCTCTCACTTCCTAACTCAAACTCGCGCACACTTACGTTGAGCATTGAGGCATCTCTACGAAATTCCATGAGGTCTTCACTCAGTTTACTCTGGTTTTCATCCAACACATCTGAAATATAGACACCCAGGCACATTAACTTTCAGAAAAAGAAGAGGGAACATGTCGTGCTTCATCATGACGGCCTGATAATCTTCATACATCAGTAGTTATTGTCTAACTCTTTTTGTAATGCTACCTAACCTAACTTAAATTTAATCTTACAAACACAAACCTGCTGCATATTTCTGGTATCAGGTGGTGTAAAATCTTGCACCAGGCCTGGGAGTCAGCAAACATAATTACAGAAGCTTAAAGGGCAAGGAAGCCTTGCTTGTGACTCAATTTTTTAAACTCATGTGGCTTCTTCTTAGTAACTCGCTCACTGACTCTAAATGGAATAAATTAGTATGTATTTATAGTTCTGGCTTGTTGGAACAAGCAAATCCATGTCTCTTTACTGTATCGTACCAAATTTGAGCTCCAGGTTCTTCTCTAGTTGATCTAATTTCTCTGATAGTTTGCCCAACATAGAGCGCAGGAAAGCAATATCTTGGTCCTTCTGAGCCAGAGTCAGCTGCATCTCATGAAACCTAAGGGGGTCAAAATCACATATAGGTAAATTAGAGACAACAATAAATTAGGGTTGAAGAACTTTTTAACAGACATAAAAGATTTTGTGTAACTAATATTTTGATATTTGAACACTCAGTGCCTCTGATGAGGATATACGGTGTGAAGTCTTGACATTTGTATTACCATCGTAGCTTCTGGTGTGCTCACCTGTCATCGGTCTGCTGCAGAAACTCCTTCAGCCCCTCAAATTTACACACTTCTAGGTGTGTTTCGTATGTATCCTGGTTACCGATGAATGTACAGCTGTTGGTGATGAGAGGATAGGCAGATTAGTAGAAGGTAGAGGAGCGTGTTACGTAAGAAGCCTACTGCATAAACAGATTACAAAGGTTCTAAAAACTCACCCATATTTGGAGTGTGGACATTTTATGTGCTCACATTCTTTGAGGTGAGCCTCCAGGTTCATGGTGAGCAGAGGGGGGCAAGAGGGGTTGTTGGGGCATCGAACTGGTCTGTAGTCACAACTGGCTTCGTGTTCTCTGCAGAAAAAACAAAATGTTGGGAAGGTTGAAGGTGTGTTGCTGCATTATACTGAAATATTTTCAACCTTTATCAAACCTTTAGTTCTTACTTGCGTGTGGACAGTTTGATAGTGAATGGGCAGCCCAGTGGATCCACCTCGTATGCTCCAGGTTTCCCAGCCACTGTGGCATTTGAGGCTGCAGCCGCGCCTGCACCACTGGCTGTAGCCCTGCATCCATATTTACAGTGGATGAACAGCTCACCGATCTGCTCAGCTACAGCGATGTTGTTCACCACAACTGTTAGCTTCGCTGCATCCACTGGGCACTTGTCTGTGAGGAGTACAGACACAAAGATAAGGTTATAACAAATGGCACTACAGTCCTAGTGGTGCCACTTCTAAATTAAATATAGGCATAATTAACTGGCGCTGTTGTTTGTATTCTTTCCGAAACACTTAAGGTCTCACCTGAAGTCAAGGCACATCGTCTGCAGAAGGTGTGCTGAGGAAAAAAAGAGGAGAAACAGGTGTGAGTTCGTTTTATGACATTTTTTCTTGTTCTGATTTCAATAATATGCACAGAGGCTTATTTACTTCACTGGCTTTATGATCTTGTTGTAAATGCTATTTTTGATTGGCAGTTTGATGTTCCTGTAATGTTTTCTTAAATATACACCTGATGGTCTTCAATTCCCAAACCAACAAATTCAGGATGTCAGGGGTCACTTCAGGGCAGCGCACTGGCTCAGTGATAAAAACTGCAGCCTCACAGCTTTAACTAATAAAGGATTATCTTATCTTATCTTAAGAACATGTTTCTGTGCAAAGTTTTTGTTTTCTCCCCGAGTCTACGTGTTTTTTCTCCTGCAGGTTTCCTCCCAAGTCAAAATATATACATCAGACTCAAACTCCAAATCATCCCCAGATTATTCCAATAAAATTAATGATAAGTTCAATCAGATTCTGCATGTGACAAATATTTTTCTGGTATCTGGTAAATCAGGTTTTTTAATACTTCAACTTTTCTTCACACCTGTCAGTTGAGGAAAATACAGAGATCTCTCCTCTGTTGCTACTCCAACATTTTCCCATCAGGTTCTTCTGAGGAGTTTCACATTCAAATAAAACAGCCCGATGTTACATTGCCAACTTTAACGGCTCTTATTTTACACAGTCAGACACTTACGTGACTGTACTAGTTTACAATTGTACATCATCGCAATTTACTTGTTAATATTATTGTTATGTATAGCAGTAATAATTAATACTAGTTAATTAGTCAATAAAAATATGCCAACTTGTGTGTATGTGCTGATAGTAGCACATATAAGGAGATGCTAAAAGTATTGTAATAAAAACGCAGAACATTATTATTAACACTAACAGTTTCTAAAAGTTGTGTATCTACCTTAACCAAACTGTAGCAGCAGCAAGTCTTTCCAAAATCCACAGGAAGCAGGAATCATAGAGGTGTAGCTGCTATCAACAAGCTAACAGGCTAATTAGCCAACATGCTGACAAGCTAACAAGCACTGAGTATACTGTCTGCATTTTTCAGATACAAATACATCCACAGTACAGAGTCTGGAGCCACATTTAGTTAAGTAAGGAGAAAGAGCAGGTTTATAGTTTGTGTGTCTGAGAGACTGTTTCTAACTGTATTTTACCCTTCAGCAGGGGAGTTTTTGAAATTGCGGTAATTGACATTAGTAGACTTACCCCACATGTGGTGATGACAGGGTCCTTGAAGACGTTACAGCACAGCTGGCAGCAGAGTTTCACTGACGGCTGTTCAGCAAAAACCTGGGGCTCCTACACATAAGCACAATCATTAGTGAAACTGCTCAGTTTGTGATGAGATTTCAGTTCCAAAACTATCATTCATTCATATTTGAAGAATGTGCTTTTGCTTGGTTTCATACTGTGTCTTCCTCCTCTTCATGGAGAGAGAAGGTGGAGCGCAGAGACATGTTGGACTCAGAGTGGAGAGATCGGACCGAGATGGCTGAATCCGACCTCCGAGGAGTACCAATTGGCGGCTAAGGGAACAGGAGGGAACCATAGAGAAGAGGTCATCCCCTGTTCATATACTGGTAGTACAGTGCATCCAAATGTGTGGGAACAGAAATACATAAAAGATTATGCAATTTTACCATCCCATCATCATCATCACGAGGAGAGTAAGTTAGAGTGCTGGAGGTGGAGGGAGTTCTTCTGTGCTGTTTGTAGGTGCTGGAGCCTTCTGCTGAAAACATATTTATGTCAAAGATTATTAAAATGATACTTTAGAGATAGATTATCAACACAAAGAAGAAACAGACATGCTGAAAAAGAAAAGATCCTTATGTGTGTCACCTTTAGCTCCGGCAGCCACAGCTGAGAAGGTAGGACCAAACGAGGCCTCCATCCTGCCGACATGAGAAATACATCAGAAAACAAGTATAATGCAGGTACTTAATTATTTTGCTCTACATGTCACACTTCTCTCTCACCCCACTGCTGGAGTCTGCTGGGGCAGTGACTGGGTTGCTGGGGACGGCTGCTGGGGCAGCAGCTGCTGCTGCTGTTGCTCCTCCGGAGTATTGGTTGTAGCAAGGTGTCTTACCACTGCTTATAACCCAAAGTACGCACACATGCACAACACAACAACAGCATGTAGCTGGACTGCTAGGTCTAGGAACAGGAAAAAGCACAAGGAGGGATGAAGAGGAATTGAGGACATTAGTGAGGAGAAAGATTAGTAACTAGTGAGCAAAAATTCAAATAAGTCTGATGAATTTCTTCCACTGCAAGAGAGGAACTGAAAACAGGAAAAATAAAAGATTTTAACCATAAGTTGGCTTCATATTTTAACATAGAGAAAAAAACACACCCACACATGGTCCTAGAATTATTGGCAACGGCAGGCGGCTGCAGTCCAGATTAAAGCTACCTAACATGACAAGCAATGTAATGCTGGACACATTACAGCAAAGAAACTGGTTTAGTTAGTTCAAGTAGACAGTTTCATTACTGAAAACGAGACTGAGAAAAGAAAAACCCTGAGCAATTACTGAATACAGGAAGTTCAAAGTTCAGTAAGTCGTAAGTTATTCACCTGTTTAAAAGTTGTTATGACACAGTGATAACATTATTACTAGAGATGAACTGGTATCTGTACCAAACCCGAGCTTATTTAGATTATTGAATATCTATCCTATACTATCAGCAAATTCCTGGCTCCATGTTACCTCTGAGGAGGTAAGACATACAGCAGTGAGAAAGTGAGATATACAGACTTTACTGTTGAAGAAAAGAAAGCACGAGAATCAGATCAGTGCTCTGTATAAGCAGACAACCAAAGATAGGACATAAAATGTGGGCAGAAAGGTTGTGATCACAGTGCAAATATAAGCAAACTCAAGGTAGAGTATCACTCAGCAGCAACAGCTAATAAACAAGTAAAACTTGGTTTCATTTTAACTCCCACATTTTACAGATGCACCTAATACACTGTATATGAACTACACGGTAATTCACACGGTTTTTGTCTTTTACTGAATTTAGTGATCCCTCAGAGACGTCAATGAAAGAAAAACACACCTCTAACTAAAAGCAGTATTTATCTCAAGTCTTATCAACTCTGTTGTGTGTGGGAAACTGTTAAAGTTGTCCAACATTTGCAAACCATCAAACACGCAGGGGAAGGCTGAGAGGGACCAAGCAACGTTATACAAAAGGAAGTAACAGCCAGAAACCAGTGACCCGGACAACTAGATACTGATGTAAACAGAACGGTATGCGGGCTGTCAGCCCATGTGGTAGGAGGCTGCAGACTCTCCCACTGAAGCTATCCAGCACCTCTAGTCCCCTCCAGCCCGCGTCACTGTTTTCACAGGCCAGGAGGTTCCCGTAAAGGGGAGCCTCGACTCAGACAAGGGGGCGGAACACACACACAATGGACCAAAGTTGACAGCTAGCTAGCTAACTCGGTTTAAACATCTAAAATATAACAGCTAAACATCTTAGCTACCATCAACGACAGCCTACAATGCATGTTTTTATCAGCGGCCATCTTGTTAACAATGTAAAACTGCGATAGATATGTTAGCAAGTTAAAGCTGCATGTTTGTTAGCTTAACGTTAAGTTAGCTAATGTTAACGTTACATTTTCTATTAGCAATCACAGCCGCTGACGCTCTTTGGCAAGTCCTACTAACCACCAACAGAAAGTCTGCGCTATTCTGTAATCAGTAATACGGCTATTTTAACAAATCGCTCGGTTTTAGTTTGGAGGACTTACCATTATTTTGGAAACAGCGCAGCTCCAAGTCTGCAGACGAAATCCTAAATCTTCCCCTATCTCTGCCTCATTCACGCAACTCCACGACCGCAGGGTGTTCTGGGACATGTAGTCCCTTTGGGTGCCAAGTAGGACGCCTTCCTCCGCTGTCGGACTACGCTACCCACATCTCACTTCTCGGAGCTGCCATTGGTCTCGCAGCTGTCCGTAATGTTGCAAACCAACTGCACAGCGCATAAATCCCAAATATATCCATATTCTCTCCGGTTCCGCGTCGTTATTGGTTCTTGTCGAGACCGAACCATCGTGTCACTGAGCCACCATCACGGTTCACGTCGATCGCACGTGTACGGTGCACGATGAAGAGAGACACTGACAGAACAGCTCAGAAACTATGAAATACTCTACTACACTGGATGTAACGCTGTCGATGACAGATGTATAACACCAAGACCAATAAACCAATAAGGATGATTTACACTACGATTATACACAGGCACGGACAGTATTCCAAATATTTTTTCTTGCCACCATTTGTTGAAACGTTCACAGTAAGACTACAGTATAGGTGACATAATGAGATTGTGCACATTTGTACATTAAGTAGACACTTCACAAAGATTCTTAGTGATCCACTTCATGGTTATCCCAAAAAAGGTTATTCAGTGGCACATCAGTGAAGACGTTTCACCCTTCATTCCAGAAAGCTTTCTCAATTCTGACTGACTGGTTGGAGTGGCAGGTTTATAAACCCTGTGGAGTCCTCAGGTCGTTAGTACTTCATCACCTGTCACCTCTGGGTTGTCGTTCCCCCTGGCTGTCATGTGCGTCACTGTGACCACCTGAGCCAGGGTGCGAACAATGGGTGATAGATTATGTTTGAGGCCACCTCCAGTGTTTAACGAGGGTTGTTCAGTCTTGCAGTAAACTGCTTCTCTCACACCTCATTTGAAGCAGTCGACCTCATAGTCTAGAATCTTAACATCCTGGTCGTCTAACGAGTGTCGGTTGTCTTTCAGATGTAAGTGAACTGCTGAGCTGGCTCTTCTGTGTTGTGCCATGTGTTTATGGAGCTGCTGTTTGATTTCGCCTATGTACACATCTGTACGTTCCTCACTGCATTGAGCTGCATATACTACGTCGCTCTGTTTGTGTCTGGGTGTTTTGTCCTTGCGGTGGACCAGCTTCTGTCTCAGTGTGTTGCCTGGTTTATACAGGGACCCCTCACCACAAGATGAATCTGAGCATTATAGGAGCTATAATATTCTCAATGTTTAGAATCCTATATTGCAAACATGTGGGAAACTGAACAGGCTGATAGGTGGGTTCAAATCCACTCAGCACTGACACAGAGACTATGGTTTCCTTGTGCATCAGCCTGCTCCTTAGCTGAAGTTGTTACGTAGCCTGTGGCCTTTAAAGATGTGCATCAAAACTAAAACACGTGGCACAAGATGTGATTTAGTTTTGATGGACTTTTATCACAGCTCTCTGTGTTTGACTACTCACAGCAGAAATACTTACATCCTTCAGCATCAGACATGGCTGTGTTATCGTAATGTGAATTTCTATGATGACATTCTACTTTGACATTTTCACTATGATTTTAAAGTGATACTGATAACCACCAACAGTCCATATAAAATGTAATTAATATACTTAAGGGAATGTTTCGCTGTACTGTCCAGCTAAATATCCATCCAAATATCCACTTAGCAAATGAAGTCATTCTGTTTTTAACTGTGATTGATCATTTCATGCTGTGATCTCTGTTTGGAAGAAGGTGGCACTTAGTCAAGCTAAGGCAAATTTATTTCTCAGCTGTAGCTTAGATGAGACCTGCAGCACTTCAACAAAATACTAAACTTATTTACTCCCTGATATCAGTACATGATGTGAAAAAAAACGTGTGAGCGTGTGTTTGTGTCTTTGCATGTATAAAGGAGCTATTGAATAGAGCTTATTGTTAGGAATGATCCAAAATATAAAGGTCGGCTTATAGATGTCATTACATTTAATGAAAGTATTGAAACTGTGTATATTGTAGATTTGTTGTTCATCACTTTCATATTATAGATTTTTTGTAAGTTAATGATACTGTTTATTCACCAGAAGAGGGCGTTGCTTCTCCAGCTGTTACACCATGTCAGTCCATGTCTCAGATGGCAGAAACAAACATATCAGCTGCTTCAAATCGCCTTAAAATCTAACAATGTAATAAATGCCACAACTAAAAGACAATATTATAGGCCCAGGGAATTTCCCAGAAGACATTTTGACATTTAATAACACGTGCTTTTCCAACCATTACAAGTCAAATGTCTGTTGGTAAAAGGATGAATCATATTTAAAGGCCATATACACCTATAATAAAGCATTTGATTTTATTTATAATGGCTCTTTGTAAGGACCGTGTGGATGTGACTGTGGCTGTTGATGTTGGGCCTCCTCAACAGCCCACAGGTTAAATCTGAGTGGTCACGAGATGATTAATGAGTAAGGGTAGAAGAAACAACTAAGTTCTGTTGCACATAAGGTTTCAGGTTTTTCAGTTTTTTTGTAAAATCGTGTACCATTGTGCCCATTTCTAAGTTGAAATGTTCTTAAAATGAAAGCAATAATTGAACTTCTAACAACTAATTTAAAATGTGAAAAGGGCCGTCACACAGACACAGATATTTTTTTATAAAGCCACAGAGGCAGAGAAACACTGATTTAACAATGAAGAGCTCATATGTTTTTACAAACAGTTATAATCATAGTTGTGGATTAACATGTAGACGCTTTTCCTCAAAAGAGCATAAAGAGGAAAGACTCAAATAAAGTAGACGTATCTTAAACTTACGGTATACAAAAATACAGCACTTTAGTAAACGCTAACCACAAAATTACATCTTAAATGAATGCTATGTTTCATACAGTACAAACCCACTCCTTGTTTTGCAAACTGTTTCATGACCTTGGCTGAGGACAGCATTATATATTTAGAGTGTGAAAAATGCAAGAATATAAACAGAAAAATGAACCTCTGTTAACTTTCACAATAGTGTTATGTGATATACTGTAGGTGGGATGAGGTGCAGGGAGAAAAAGGAGCTGCTGTTGGGAGTGGGTCTTTCATCACCACATATGGGTCGATCCCTGCAGCCTCCCAGCCTGGAAACAGTAGGTGCATGTGAATAGATGGGGCAGAGAGAAGGAGCTGTAAATAGACAGGCAGAAAGACCAGGCCTGAATCCCATAATGCAACCATGAATAAGACACACACACACACACACACACACAGCTGAGCATTCCATTAGAGGATGCCCAGGCCATTAGTAGTTTTATCTTCTTTGTGTGGGACAGTACTGAAAAGACCCCCCTCCAGCACACACTTCAACACACACTCACACACACACACACACACACACACACACACACACACACACACACACACACACACACACACACACACACACACACTTCAACACACACACACACACACACACACACACACACACACACACACACACTTCAAAACACACAAACACGCACGTCTGCTTCAGCGGCACCACGCGCGCGTGCAGACAGCCCCCATGTGTGTGTCTGGTGCAGATGTTTCGGATGGGTTGCAGCACTGTTTAATGGCGATCACAACAGAGAGAAGGGAAGGGATTGAGTTTCTTTTCTTTTCTCCCTCCATGCTGATAAGATGTCTCAAACAGCTGACGGTGTGTACAAAATATTCCTTCCTGCCAGTGTCTGTGAATGTGCAATTACAAAATGTTTTACTGTGTCACGTTGAGACTTCATTCACAAAACACTTGTCTCCTTCTGTGCAGACAACCATGCCTGTCAGAGCTGACAGCGAGCACAAAGCTCTGTCTTCCTCTCTCACACAAATAAGCACACTTTGAATGTGACATTGAATGTTTACTGAGTCATGTGTTTTCTGTTCACTAAACACTGCCTTGTTTTACAGTAATAAAGTAGACTGCATGCATTGTGTCTATTTCACACACAACCACAACAAGTGATCTAGTCAGTGAAGATGGTTGTAAAATGTGCTCATGTATCCTTTATCTTTCACTTTATCTGGAAGTCATAGCAACTGGTCTTTTACGCATCCAAGTAGCTTCTTCTGACTGAAGAAGAAATTGTTTTAGTAAATGATACTTGACGATGATGCATCTGAGCTTAAACCTGCATATTTAACGGTATTAAGGAACATTTCAAATGTCAAACCAAGTTTGTAGGGGTTTAATTGAAAATGTCTTTTTCTGTACACAATCTACAGGGAACCAAACACACACACACAGACATGTACACACTTGACCTGGATAAAGACAACACACACGGTGGCAGTTCTCCCCGCTGACTGGGTCCATTAGGGGCCAAAGTGCATGCTGTACAGTCACAAAGAGACACACTCGATTACAGAGAAACAGCCGGGCACACAATAGAGGAGGGTGATGCTGGGGAGAGGAGCAGGATGAAGGAAGCAGCAGGAGGGAGAAAGCCACAGGATGGGGTGAAGGGAAAAGAGAGAGTATGATTTTATAGGTTTTTTTAAATTTCATCTGTTTTTTTTAAGGTTTTGTGTTTACATTTGTTTATTTTTGTACATTACATTAACAGTGGAATGTTCTGGGAATTAAAATTTCTTGAGCGGCTGAATCAAAATTGTTCAATTGACTGTTCACCCAAAGTCTATATATGATTCCATAATTTGTCTGTGCAAGCAGCTTATCACACCCCATACTGTGACTACGTTTTATTATTAAGTGACCTTTAGCAGCTGTTTTAATTATGAATGGATTAACAATGCAGACTGCAGTTTAACTTAATCATGTGTTTATTGTCGTGACCATGACAACACAGGTCCTCTAACCTCAAGTAACTATATTATCTTTTTTTTAAACCAAACTAAGTCCTTTTTGTGGTACCGTCTGACGCTTGTATCTGAGATCAGGGACAAATAAACTTTATGATCCTTTGTGTTGCAGGATTTGTTCATTTGTTGAGCTGAAACATTTGAATGTTTGCAGCCTGTTTGGATTGAGGTCAGGGGAGCTCACAGAGAGGAAAAACGCGGGAATGAAATATTCTCTTTACAGGACATGATGTACTGGACTGGACTGGTCAAAATAAGTTCTTCTCTATTTTCCTCCCTCATTGTCTTACACCTGTATAGCTGCAGTATGTGTCTATATTGTTCACTTTTCTTCACTAATGTAAAGCTGAGGTTTCCATCTGAAATGTGCATCATGAATTAATGATCAGTGCTGAGTAAGACTCTTAAGAGTAAGAGTAAGTGCTGCTGCTGCTCACATTACCATCGCCACTGTGTGCATGTTTTCCAGGTTTGAATACACTCCACCTCTCTGCACGCAACCAGACGTGGTTAACCCTTCACACACAAACAATCTGGCAGCTCAGTCTTGGAGACAGAGGCAAACAAGCCAACGGAGGCACTTGTCAAAGAAAACGATTTAGCCGTCACTAAAGACAGATGAATAACAGTGAACGTCTAGTGAACAACTCAGAGGATTGTTCTCTACTTTTTTTATTGAATCTGATGCAAACGATTCATCTAACGTCAAGAGAAACGACAAAAGAGGAAAAAGGAAAAACTACTAATGCTTCAGCCTGATTACACTTCATATAAACATCAACCTATTAGTGATTTAATGACACATTTGACAATCGTTTTACAGTTTTTCTCTGTTTCTCTTTTTTTTCAATTTAAATATAAAGCAACTACCATCAGCTAACTAGCTTATTTTAGCTTAGCACAAACCTGCAAACAGGGAAACAGTTTGCTTGCCATCATAGTTTATACTGTGTATGTTTTACTCATCAGTGTGTTCAGTAAACTGGTCTTAGACCAGCAGACTCTCTCTAATGGAGCATTAGTAATCTGCTGAAGGACGTCTAATCTCAACACACCAAACACACATTTACAGAGCGGCAACACACTTTTGCACAAAGAGCAATAATCTAATCTAATCTAGAGCCTCTTAACTGACATCATTTCATCAAATGTGTCACACTATAAATGACAGCAGATTAACGGGAACGGGTGAAACGTGGAGGCTTCCTGGATTAGATGCAGATCGTCAAAAGCTTAAAGCCAGAAGGTGTTTCTAGAGCTTTCTGTCTGGAAAGAGACTACGAGGTGGAATGGTTGTTACGGTGGTTGGCACAATTGCAACAGAGACGCCTTTCATGTTACTATAATGTTTGACTCTCCCTGGAATGTGTTTCTGTGTTGTAGCATCATGTACGGTCTCTGTTGGCATTACAGATGAGCATATTGAGGATGAATTCTGGTAACAGTGCTGCTAACCTTAAATCAAGCTGACATCTGTGGGTCAGAGTGAAATATCAAATTTCACATTTCACTTCCAACATTATCTGTGTGTGACTTCAGCTGTGTAGACAAAGACTACAGTAATACTATGCAAAGTAATAAGTCTAGCGTGGCAGATTCTGCTGTGCAAAATGCACTATAAAAACCAAAACAAGTCCACAAAGTGTGGACTGTTAAATATGAGATCTCTCTTGTCCAAATCCCTGTTAGTAAATGACTTGATAAGTGATCATCCAATAGATTTATTTTGTCTTACTGAAACCCGGCTGCAGCAGGAAGACTTTGTCAGTCTGAAAGACAAAGAGTCAACTAAAATTCTCTGACTTTTTCATCTGATTCATGTACGTCTACATTCATGTAGATGTTAATAATAACTGTCTCAACACTGAATTTAATCCACTGTTAGATTCAACTGGTTTCACTCAACATGTAAATAAACCCACTCACAGCTTTAATAACACCAAAGGTGGTAAATAACTTAGTACATTTACTTAAGAACTTTACTTAAGTACAATTTTGAGGTACATTCATTTTAAGATCATTAGTTACTAGTTGCTATTTGCCGGATTCAAATCTTATAAAAATCATTATATTAATAAAATGCTGATGTATCATTTATGGATTAACCTCTGTACTCACTGTATGATGTGTTAAAATCTGCCCCACGTTTACTGGCTGCTGTTTTAGTTCCAGAGTCTGTAGGTAACAACACAGTCAAACTTTGTCAAAAAAATATGATCTAGATTTCAACATTCATATGATCACAGCATCAGATTTTACATTGTTTAAAATGCACTGTGTTCTTAGTGAAGTAATTTTACTTTTGTATTTTGTACTAGAGCTTGAACTTTCATACTTTAAATTAAAGGGTATTTTTCTACGGCTAGTTTTACTTGAACATTGAGTTTGTGTACTTTATACACCTCTGTAGCCTTCAAATTCAACATTTTATAGTATTTCCCCTGTCATGGCATATTGTTGGCCTCAAGTACTATTATGAGAAACAGTGGAGTCATTTTTGACCAGAAAATAATCTTTACCTTGCATATTAAAGAAATCTCTAGAACTGCCTTCTTCCACCTCAGGAGTATTGCTAAAGTTAGGAGCAAGTGATGCTGAAAAACTATTTGTTATTTCTAGACTGGACTGTTATAGATTACACAATAACTTGTTAAAAAGTCTCCAGTTAATCCAGAATGACGCAGCCAGAGTTCTGACAGGAATCAGCACGAGAGATCACTTTTCTACTTTAGCTTCTCTCCATTGGCTCCCTGTGAAATCTAGAATAGAGTCTTAAATCCTCCTCCTTTATAAAGCCCTAAATGATCAGGCTTCATCACATGCATCATATCTCATCATAAAGTTGGAGCCCTATCTGTGGCTTTTCAGCCGATTCAGCATGTTGAGTGTGTGCTGGACTCGTCAGTGACAGAGATCTCTCAGATTGGTTGTTCAGCTTAGTAACTGCACAAGAAGCGAAGTGGACTCCAGTACTGATCAGGCAAGTCCCTGATTAAAAGTAACTATAAAGTGTATGTGGTGTGAAAATAGAATATAGGGATTAGAATATGGCTGCTTGTTGAGGTACTAACAAGTGTGTTTTGAAAATGTAAGAAGGACAAATATTTGTGTTGTAGTGCAGGGGGGAATAGTAAAAGGTTGTCTGACAGATAAATACAAGTGCAGACGCTCCACTTGAGTACAGTAAAGTATTTGTACTTTGTTGCACGACTGTAGTACATGAGTCTGAGCAGCACAGCTCTTTAGCTGACCTCATGCGTCCTGCTCTTGGGCATCAATAAGATGTCACAAAAAAAACACTCTTCAAGGGTTTTCTAGGACAGTGAGACATCCAATTTCCCGGACATTTCACACCTTCTTTGTAGGTGGCTGACTGCCTCTGCTCCCAGCGTGCACTCTGGCCCTGGCGGCACGGCAGGTACAGGAAGTCAACATGCTGTCAAATATAAATGGATTTTTTTTTTCTGGAGGGCTTTAATGTGAGGCAGATCATGACCCTGAGAGGTGAAAGGGACTAATTCCATCTAGCTGGCGTCCTGGTATCTCCAGTCGCTGAGGCGCTCGCAGCTCTTATTGCAGCCTGTAAAGTGGAACATCTGTTAAAGTGCAGAGAGCAACAGGAAAAGTTTAAATAGACTCACTGTACATCAATAAAATACATGAAAACTCAACTTATGCAGGCAAAGCTAATAAAACCATTTTTTAAATAGTAGATTTAGGATTAAAACAGAAGTGCAGTGTAACTGTTGGCGTTATTGCTCCTGACATTCTGTTAATGTATTAGCGTGAAGAGGGGCCTCTGACTTCCTTACTGGGACAAGAACTCGATGGTCTGAAGCCAGATCAGCACCTTGGGACGACATCCTTCATGTCTGGGTGTGAATTAGAGCGTGGTGGAGCTGAGGTGATGTGATGTGGGCGGTTACAAAGCTCTTTCCTGTCAAACACACTCAAAAACAGAGAGATAAGAGTAAAGTAGGTCACCTGCTAAGTAGTTTTTTTTTTCAAACACTGCAGGCATCAAGGCAATTTTATTATCAGTGCTGAGCTGTCCGTTTATGATGGGATCACCCAGAGTGACTTCTGATCCATGAATTCCTGTGTGTATGTGTGTGTTCATGGTGTTGAAAAGACAATTATAAGGAATTGTCTGGTTTTAGGAAACATGCTTTTTCCTGCTGGGTAGATCAATACCACCCTCAAACACAGCTACAGCCAGCAGCCAGTTAACTTAAGCATACAGAACTGGAGCTAGCCGGGCTCTGTCGCCCTCACCGTGATGTTGGTGTGCTTAAATGATTGATATGATGAAAATGTAACTGGCACAGTGTCTGCTGAAATGAATGTGACACGCTGAGCTGAAGACAACAGGGACACTCATGGCTGTAAAGTGGTGTTTCAGTGATGCTCCTATTACCTCATAGATACAGTGTGTTGATGAGGACGCGCGGTGCAGACCCACTGGAAACGTTTTCACCAGTGTTATGTTATGGTTGGAGCTTAGATAATCCAAAGTGTCAGAATACAGTGAGTTCACCATTTAAGTAACCATTATAACATATCTAAATGTGCTTCCCTTGTCATTTAGAAAGGCAGGACAATCTGATAACGTACGTCAGACTGTTGAGACGTGCTACCTGCAGTGTAAGAAACACTGTGGTAGGACATTTCCACAAAGTAGGTTGGATCAGCAGAACACCGGCACCTGTAAAGCCAAGTTATTAAGATGTTATATCTCGTCTGTGTACAGTGACTACTGTGCACACCGTGACAGTTGTTGGTTAGGAACCGTTGTGAGGAAATAGTAGACAGTAGAGACAGCAG
Organism: Ctenopoma multispine; assembly: GCA_034779795.1. Taxonomy (NCBI): domain Eukaryota; kingdom Metazoa; phylum Chordata; class Actinopteri; order Anabantiformes; family Anabantidae; genus Ctenopoma; species Ctenopoma multispine. Next base: position 3,310,859 of record JAUYWH010000026.1, read on the forward strand.
GGACTCCATGGCTAATTCTTGTTTTTTACACCTCAGTTATAAAAACTAATTGAACCAAGGAAACATGATAGAGTCTTTATGCTAGGCCGAGCTACATATTTACCATGAAGAAGCGAGAGTTACCTTGACCAAATGAACAAACCTATTTTCAATAATAAATTGTCTATTACTTTACTTATATCAATCTCAGTGTTAAACTTCTGTCCGTTGGGATCAAGATGTCTCGTCTCATATTACAAGACATCTGCTGACAGGTGGTACCCACTTACCTGAATGTGCTGAATCACCACACACCAGATTTTAAGATGGACGGTTTAGGAGCAGCAGCGGGCTGAAAGTCATTAAGTGTGATGTTATCATGGCACTGCTCAGGAGAGCTGTCTGGACCGGAGCCCTATCTAAAGAACAGTTTGCTGATAGCCAGGAGTGGATCCCAGTGTAAGGACTGCTGCTCGGCTCTCAATGCAAAATCTGAAGACAGGATATATGAGGCCCTCAAGGTCTCACTTCTGACTGTTTTCACTAGAGCAAACACATTTAGGCTTTTGTCACTCTCCCTTTAAAGCAGCAGTCCATTAAATTCCTGTGTGTATTATTTATAGGGACATACTGTGTAGTATTTTGCAGAAATTTGTATGTTTCATTCATTTGTGGCAGTTATCACTGTTTCTTCTTACATATTTCATTTTATTCTTTCTAATATTTTTCAAGACTTAGACTTCACTGCACACACACTACACCTCAACTGATGTTTCAACTGCTTCGACGGACTGAAGCTGTAGGATCACATGAAGTAAATCATACTACAACTTCACGCTGTGTTTACACTTCAACTTTATTCACTGATTGTCAGTGATGATTCTCAGTCATCCAGGTGTAAATATTTGGATGCTGAGTTGATTCATGACAACAACAACAAAGCTTCCAGGTCATTCACTGAATTACACTTGAGTTGATGCATCAGCTTCTACCAGCACTTCTACAGTAATTCACCTGCTTTCAGATACACTTCAGTGCAGACACACGCGTCCAGACCAGAGTGGTCACAACCGTTTTTTAACTTCTGTGCCAGGGACAACTGGACTCAATGATTAGATTTAGCTTGTTAAAGATCAAAGTCACTGTGACCTCAAGTATGTTCCTGTCAATTTAATATCAGGGGGATGCTTTGAGAGAATTTCTTAGGATTCGACACAAATGTCCACTTGAAATCAAACTGGACTGGACTTTGGTGATCAAAATTCAGTGTGACCTCTGTGGCTTATAAAAACATACACAATAATATGTAGCTTTACCTTTAATAGACAGCCCTACAAGTTGAGCAGACTTAAATAAAACTGAATTAAATAAATAATATGTGATCACCTATAAAATCTCCACCATGATGCAGAGAGACTTTTCTTCTTCTAACTTGCTGGAGGGAAGCCACCTGAAAATATCTGGATTTGAAAGCAGCAGTGCACCCTGGGGACCTCTTTGGCCCTAAAATCCGTACTCAATCTGAGTGCTGGAAGTGGCTCAAACAGTATATACATGCAATTTATCATAGATAGCACAGATATTACAAAATGTGCTTTTTCAAATGTTTAACACTGTGTTTAGAGGCTTTATTTCACACAGCCAAACAAACTGCTGACTGTCCCACACAAAGACAATCAAACTGCAGACATGACGTGTGCAGACCCAGCTCTTCTTCTGTGGTTTTTTCAAATGCAGCATTTCTCATGTAAAATGAAACAAACCCAAATATGCTTTTCCCCTCAGTGGAAACCCAAATCTGCCTCTTGCAGATGGAGTGGTGCTGTAAGTGGCCATATTAGGACAGAAATGTAGAGTGGCAGTGAGGGCACAGAGGGTCCAACACACTCACATGCGCGCGCACATGCTGAAGACAATTTCTCTCCTTCTTCAGAACATATATCTGTTTCTACACCTCCCTGCCCTCAGCTCTGCGCGCATCCTCACAGAGCCCCCCCCCCCCCCCCCTCTCTCTCTCTCTCACACACACGCTCATATAGCAGGATCCCGGCAGAGCAGCAGGCAGTGAACGAGGACGCACCGGACCAGCCACTTCACTTGTCCGCTTCCTTATTTTGCCTCCTTCATCGTCTTGCTGCTTTCAGCAGCCACATCGAGCCGGACCAGCGCGCTAACCAGCAAGTAAGAAGAGTCTCCTCCAGCACTGCAGAGAGAGTCAGACTGCTCGTCATCGTCTGTTTTACTCCGGAGACTGCGGGTTTTATCCTTGATCTGTTCCAGAGTGCGCTCCGCCTTCCACAGACAAACAAAGTCTACGGACATTAAGCTGCTGATTTGTTTCACAGACGGGAAATAAAGCATCATCCGTGTGTCTCTGCAGCTGACTTCTCTGCCCTGCCCCCGGTGTAACTGCAGCGGTCAGACTTGGAAAAGAGCAACAGCCTCCACCGGCGCATGAGTGAGGTAAGAGATGCGACTGTCTGTCAGCCACATTCACCTCTTCCTCCGTGCCGAGCACAGGGGCTCTTTGTTAGATTAACACAGGCCCCTCTGCAGACACAAATCATTCTGACCAAGTCAAACTGCCCTAAAATGAATGATGTATCTATGTGTCATGTATCAATGTCTTTTATTGTAGTTTATTATAAGTGTACTTTACAAAGTGGAACAATCTGGATGGATGATTTCATACTGTCCGCCTCCACCCCTCACACACACACACCTCACAACCACCATACAGACTTCAAACTTGAGCCATATGGGACCCACGAATGTTACATAAAACTTCCATTGCTCCTCTGCACTTCCTCCGCCTCCTCTATCTGTCTTTCTCTGGACTAACCCGCTCCTGTTGTAAGGACAGATGATGCTTGCAGACCGGGGCAACGTTTGTCTTGGCAATGACAAATTGTACATTACATTATCATTCCTATAGAAAATAAAAGAGCTGCTGTTTGTAACTGAACTGAATTGAATACTCAGGTCTTTGGTTGTTTGCATCTCCTTTTTACATTTCTCTTCTTTGTAGATGTTCTGAATCTCATTCTGGTTGATTTGCATCGCTCTTGTGTCACTTTGTAGGGTTTTTTTTTCAATCTGACTGTGATCATTTCTACTGTCTTTGCATGTCCTTGTGTTCCGTGTCATTTTGTGTCTCCATGGTTTGTTGCTCTGAAGTCAGTTTGCATCTCTTTGCAATTGTTTCTTTGCAGTCATCTGGTTGACTTTTCAACTAGAAAAAGAGTCGCTGCATTCAGAGGTTCCTAGCAGGTCTCGTCACTGATCCAATCATGACACTAATAAGCCTACCCATCACTTTCACCATCTGACTGTGGTAGGGGGGCATCAGGGTTGGCCAATCAGGGTCTAGATCATTCCCTCTGGAACAAAAACATCTAGATTAGGGAGCTGTGATAAGGCTCAGTTGGAGGCACATATATAGCAGTTGACCTTAGTGTGTCCAGACTCGCACGAAAACACAAATTCCTTCCAGTCCAGTTCAGTATGTATTGATCAGATCTGATTGACTGGATGTGTTTCCGTACAGACACGGCTGCGCTGGTACGATATGAACTGGACTGGTCCCAGTGGCTCAAAGCTCATCGATGTGCCAAACAGATCAGCTGGTTGTAAAAAGCTCAAACATCATCTGCCAGTTTCTGTCATGTATTATTCTCAGTTTAATGACGAGGAGCCTCTTCTGTCTTTTGTAGTCTCCACTCTCAGCTGGTCAGAGGCGCTCTGCCTGTTCCTTTCTATTTTTAGTCTATATTTACAATGCAGTAGCTATAAAGGCAAAAAGAAGTCTCACTGTGTTTTCTTCCATTTACTGTCTGTTATTTCTTTTTGTCTTTGTCCCTTTCACTTTTTCATGTTCTTTTCACCTTTAGTTTCCTATAACCTTCAACCACCACATTACACACTGGTAGCAGCTCACCTCACACCACCACCTGCTCCACACACACACACACACACACAGACACACGCACACACACACACACAGACACACACACACACACAGACACACGCACACGCACACACAGTATATTCCTGCCTGGGAAGACAGCAGAGGAGGCAGAGGTTAATCTCTGGATGCTTTTGACCCAAATCACCATGTGACCTACATACCCTCCTCTTAAGCAACCACCCCACACACCCCACTTAAACATATCTTTAAAAATTGCCACACACAGACACACACAATATAAATGCTGAGCCACACTTAAACTGGACAAATTTACGAGGCCTGGTGAGTTGCAGTGGCTCCCCACTGATCTCGACTGCATTTAAAATGAAGATGAAAAGGAGGGAAATGTTTGACTTTAACTTCGTAAACGTAAAGTGAATAAAGAAACTGTAATTAAGTTGTTCATCATTTTTTATAATACTTGAGTGTAATCTTGAAGCAAAGCTGACCTCACTTCATGGAACGTGTCCCAGTTTAGACTTACAGCTTCATATCTCCTGCGCAAAGCACTGCATACACACCCACATATTCAAACACCATGTATTGTTTTCTTGAATGACATTCGTATTAATTACCTTTGATTTCTAATGTAACTCAGTTAACATCAATCATTGTCATGATTATTGCATTTACTCTGTGTGAAATATGGCATAAATGAGAGCACTGCCATGAAGACTGCACTGTATGATGACTCTGGTAGAAAGCACAATATGTCCCATTATAAACAAAGATAAAGCCTGGTTCAGACGGTACGCTTAAAATGTATAAGTTGACAAAAAAAAACCATCTATAGTGGTTAAGCAGCTCAGCTCAGTGTACTGTAACTCAATACAGCATATGACGAATATTCAAACCTTCCAGCTCAGCGGTGCCCACTGCTCTTCGGCTTGCGAGCTACTTTTCAAATGACAATGAAGTCAAAATGATCTACATATACATATATATGTATATATTTGAAAAGTAAGCGGTTTCTGTGTTAAGTAATGCCCTTTTATAGTCAAAATACTTTAATTTAATGAACAATGAATCTCACCTGTGCTGATTTTTTGGTAATTCAAATTTGATGATGCCTTTTAATGGCGTGTATTCATTTTTGCCACGTGTTGAATGAATTAGTTAGAATATTTACATTTTTGTGTGAGCAAATTAACAAGTCTTGTTTCTAATAATTGGCCCACATTTGTGGGAGTATTGTGTTGTATTGTATCCCACTGAAAATGCTGATTCTGAAAGGAAACTTGAAAGTTTTCTGACAAATCTGTGTACTCATCTATACTGAGCACTGTCTATGTACAGTATATATGTATAGATAGATATACTATATATTTGTTTGTGTGTGTACACAGAGTACACTTTATACAAATTTATACTTGAACCGATACCGGTATCGGGTATCGGCCTCAATACCACTTTTCTAAAGTACTCGTACTCGTTAAAAGTCCTCCGATACCGGGGACCGATGCCACAGTCTGAGAAATGTCTATGTTTGAGCGGCGTGTAAGGGGTTAATCAGCGGCGCCGAGTGCCCGCCCCAGTCAGTCATGTGGAACTATTTCAAAGTGAATGAACGACAAAACAAAGGCGGACTGCAAATTGTGCTTGGCGAAATTGTCCAGAAAAGGCTTAAAAGGTAGCGCATTATATGACTAAAGCTGTTACCTGTAAATTTAAATCATGTTTTTATTAAGTACTCGGTATCGGTATCGGCGAGTACTGAAATGCAAGTACTCGTACTCGTTTTCCAAAAAAGTGGTATCGGTGCATCCCTACTTTAATATGTGTTGGCGTGTGTTATGGCATAATTCTATTCAATACGTTTATAGTGATTACCATATTTTGATCACTTGCACTGAACGTTAGCCTGAGTTAGCCAGGGTTGCACAGTAGCGACTGGTAGCAGCTTCAAGCAGGCTTCCAAATGACCATCATCCTAATCTTCATGTGTGAAAATGCTGAGTAGCATAAATAAGTAGAGCTGAATACTGCAGTGAAGGGGGCAGTGCATTTCGTCATGTTTGTGTACGTCTCATCTGTGAGTAAATTCCAAAACTGTCTGTGGGCGCTCGACTTCAGCTGAACGTCGGCCTGTAGTGTCGTAGACGAGTTCAGGTGAAACTGTTGAAAATTTTGATAAGAGTAAATAAAACTCAACATTTCATTTAGTTCGCTGTAGTTTTGCAGTAGCTTGCGCGTGCGTGGTGACCTGTGTGTTAGAGATTTCAGACTGGATGCACTGTACATCAATCAACTAACATGATTTGTTCAATAGCACGCAAACTCCCTGCACTACCTTTGTGATCTACTGGTCAATCACGATCGACGTACTGGGCACCCCTGTTCTAGCTAAACAAGTCCTGTAGCCTTAAAGCCCATAGAAAGTAGATGGGTGTGAAAAGAAAACCACAAACCAACATGAAAACATCATCTTAACGGTTAAGTGTTGTGGAGGGAGCATTATAATTGGGAGCTCCTTTGCTCCAGAGGGGCGAGAATGAATTCCCAAGTTTATTAAAGTATCCTACAGGATAATGTCATGGTGGCTGTCTGCCAGGTGAAGCTCAGTGGAAGTTGATGCAGCAGGACAATGATCATAAACATCAAAGTAAATCTACTACAGAATGACTTCAGAGACACAAAATCCACCTTTTGGAGTGACTCAGTCAGAGCCCAGACCTCAACCCAACAGAGATACTGTGGAACGACCTCGAGAGAGCCGTAGTGACGCAGAATGGTCCAAATACCTCCTGACGTGCAAGTCTAATTTACAACTGCCAAAGGTTCAAACAGACATGAAAGTTTAGGATTGTTGCTGTTTTATCAGCTTAGAAATATTGTGTTTGTTGATATTTGTGACTTTGCTGAAGATCAGATAAAATTTCATGACAAATTTATGCAGAAAACCAGGAAACTGCCAACAATGCTATTATTTTTTCTTGCCACTGCAGGGCTTTCATAAGAGCCACATGAGTGTTTGTTGTAAGTGCGGCCCCCTGTAGGGAGGTAGGCATCTTTTGAAATGGCACCTCTTTTGGCTTTAGGCACCAAAATGGCGGCTTCCATCTCTTACAATAGCACCGAAATAGAGGCTGGTAAAACACTTTTTTTACTCCATGGTAATATGGATGCAGTGTTTTTTTTGGCTGCTGGTACGAACAACTTTAAACTGCATTTAGTTGTAATTTACAGGAAAGTCTCTTCTCTCTGCTCTCGGAATTGCAATGTTAATGGTGTTTTTAGTCAGTCTAAGAATAACAATGATATAATAATGACAATAATGACGTACATTATTGATTCCCTTGGGAATCAATAATTCCCAAGGGAATTATTGCCCTGGGAATCAATAACAATAATTCCCGCCCCAGTGTTACAACATCTGCTTGGTGGATTTTCACAGACATTGATGATTGCCAAGCAGTCAACCAGTGCTTCTTTGGTGATCTCTTGACTTTTTCTTTAGCACCATTGCTGCATGATTTAGGTTTAAGTCATTTTGTGCAATTCTTGGTTTATGACAAAAAGCCTGCAAAAATAAAAACAGTGTGTACTGTGTTTGCTGCTAACTAGCAAACCAACACACTAAACTAAGATGACAAATATTAGGTTCAACCTGCTAAACCCCATCATGTTATTATCATTGTAAGCATGTTTATGATCTCAAACACAAATTACACGTTCTGGATCTGTGAATCTTCATGGGGAACAAATAATTCAAATCTTGTCATTTGTTCTGTTCAGGCAACAAATGGTTCTTTACAATACCTGTATTTCAGATCTGCTGGTCTGATTCTGAAGGCTGGGTTCATGTTTAGTGCTGACTCCATATTTAATATAGACGTACTCCTGTTGTCACTATACTGGCACAATGTAGTTCACTATCCAAACAATGTCTTTCTGTGGATTGTTTTTTAGTCCACGTAAATCTACCTTGGGAACAAGAACCTAAAGTTTTTCAACTCCCTCACTTGTTCAATAAGTTGTTTCCAACCTGAAGTGGGGAATCAGCTGTTTGCTAACAGAGTGACATGGCCTTGCATAGGGAGGTGCTGACTCTCATTCTAGCTGCTCCATGCTTGACTGTAAACTGCCTGATACTTTCTGCAGATCATGGTTCAATAAAACCAGTGGAACTACAGCGTCAGCAAAGAAAAACAAACCTACTCCCTTTAAGCTTTGTGAATTAACCAACATCATCAACAACAGTGTGCTCAGGTGTCTCTGATTCTGAGGCCTGATAAAGTTTTGACCACTGCAGCATATTTCCACTGTTTAATCTAAACATGTCCAGAGACTGCATTAACATGGACGTCAAACACCAGCAGGCTACAGCCACTACACATCCTGTGTGAAAAAAAAGCAAAGCTTTTAGAGTTTCTTTTTAGTGGCAGATGGTGGATTGCCAGTAAGAAAAAAATACTTCCACCATTCTTTATCCTCTTTAGTACAGCAAGAGGACCTTTGAGGAAGCTGAGGTTTACCCTGTGAAAGTAAGCAGACAGGGGTTCGTGAGATTAGTTTATAATAATTTTATCAAGAGCTCACAATAACTTTGTCAGTGATATAATGGTGTTTTATTTATGACTTGGTGTAATAAATGGTGTAATGTGTCATTTTGGATAGTTTTATTAGTAACAAACATATCTGACTAGCTTCTGGATGGGAAAGAAGAGGTGACATTGTTAATGTGTAGAGAAATGCATTACTTGTTTAAAATCAGTGAAAAGGGGACAGGGAGCACTTAGCGTGGAGGCATCTATGGAAGACAGCAGGAGGCCGACAATGAGGAGGAAGAGAGTGAGAGTGCTGCACGAGGAGACCTGTCTGCCTCAACTCAACTGTCTGATTTAAACATCACAGTGTAAGACAACAGCCGACCACGTGGAAGGATGGCAGAGGTTTTAGTGTGTATAAGTATAATCTTTACATTGTGTGGTGTCTAAGGTTTCAAGTTCCAGTTTTAATTAGCTGGTTGCAGAGAAGGAGTAGAAAATAAACAGAGGATGAATACTGAATAATATGGCAGGAAGAGTAATTTGAGAAGGAGACAATACAATAGAAAAGGTAAAAGATGCAGAGAATGGGAAGGATATGATGGAAAGAGACAGCAGATCGATGAGTGTAAGGATAGAAATGAGGATAATATTTTTAATAAATCCATTATGCCTCTGAAATACCCTTACTTTTTAAAGGCATAGCATAGGATAAGAGGTAAAGGATGGTAAACAGGTGAATAAGGTAGATAAACTGAAATAAAAGTGGAAAACAGGTAGTGAGTGTAAACAGGGAGGAAAGTGATAGAAAGAATAAAGTATCCAATCCTCCCAACCAAACCTCCTGTCCTCTCTGGAGGATGCTGCCGAAACCTGATCTCAGCCAGAAACTTTTGCCGTCTCTCCATGTTTGTCTAAAATTGGTAAGACACACACGTCATTTTGCGTGTCGTGTAATATTGCACCTGGTGTTTTCCTCTGATTCAGAAAAGACACAGATATACACAGTTTAAAACTACTTCTACATCTGCTAAATATTCATTTTGAGGAGGGAAAAATAATTATCTCATTCATATCACATTCTTAACTTTGGTTTTGTAAAAATGATCTAAATGATTCTAAAGGCATAAATTATACAGTATTATTGTTTTATTCACATTTCATATTTTTTTAATATATTTGTATCATTTTCTCAGTATAATATCTGGGGATATTTATGTTGCATGCTAAGATTGATGCAACTCTTACGCTGCATGGCCAGCTCCTGGTTAGCTTAGCTTGGCATTAAGAGTGGAAAAAAGTAGAAACCATCGCGCTTCTGTCCAAGGACCAAAGACTCAGTAACAGGCATTAACACGCTCAAATAGTAAAAAGCAAACAAACAAAAAAACTACAGGGTGGTGTTATAAAAACTACAGCAGTAGCCAGTTAGCTTAGCTTAGCATAAAGACTTGCAGATTGAGACAAGTTAACTATGGCGTTTTTTTTGTTTTTTGTTTTACGTGATACGTGAATAAAACATAATGTGTTAATCAATGAGATGAGTAAGCCAAGCTAACTATTTTCAGACCTGATCCTAAGTTAAGCTCATTGACTGTAGCATTATAGTTTTTTATGTATTATAACTATTATTTATTAAAACTTATCTATAGGCTAGTTATATACTTAGATATGAATCCTGATCATGCGGTGAAGTAGGTGTTAAATTCCACATGCCCCCTCACTCACTAAACTGTCATAAAGGACAATTGCATAATATGAAGTATTATTTAATGTCCTTTAAAAATACCATTGTTGTTTCTGTGTTGAAGCACCTGAGTGAGATCGATTCTGAGTGCAGACCAGACAAGCACTCGGCTCACCCGAATCCTCAAATGACTCACACAGACACGCACAAACACACAAGCATGCACACACACGCAAGTACACACACAAGTGGGGAAGAGTATTATTGAGAGTGTGTAGTGGACATAGAGCGTGGGTGTGGAGTGAGAGAGAGAGAGGGAGGGAGGGAGGGACAGATACAGAAAAATACTTAGAGGAAGAGGATGAAGATAACATTGCTGTAGAAAGTCAATCACTGGGATGTTTCAGCTTTTTTAGACGCCATATCTTGAATTACATATTCATGTTGAAATTGTATTTATTTCTATATATCTGTATCACTATAACATAAATCTAAATTATTATTATAAATAAATATACTGTGTTCAACATATTCGTTCATCTTTTGAGAGTAAGATGAAAAGTTTGCTGTTGTGTTATCTAACTAGAGTCAGGATATGTTTAACATAAAGATTGTAAATGTGGAGCCTGGCTCTGTCAGTGTACTGTACGTTTAATCTGTACATTAACTACAACGAAGAAACAACAGCAGAAGGAGGTAGGAGCTGGGTTTATTTATTCACAAACAACCGTTCATTGTTCACTATTGCTGTAGTTTGTTGTATTTCCAGCTGTAATGTGTATTACATTATTGTTTGGCTATGAAAGTCACAAATCTATCAAGTCTCACTGTTACTGTATGAAAAGACTTTTGGGAAGCTGCAAACAGGTCCACAAAACAATTACACTATACAAATGAGATATAATATATACATTTATGAGCCTTAAAAGTTCTTGGTAGGTGTATTTTTTACTTTTGAACAAGCAATTATTTCATAAAGACTGCTTCCGGTCTTTATGAAATAACTTGAGAAACATCTCAGTTTGACTTTACAGGTAACCTGAATACTGCAGTGCATTTATACATAAGTGCAGCCCTGCAGTAAGATGTAGCCATCAATGACTTTGACCTGGTTACATGTGTTTATCTTCCTCTCACTGAAGGTTGGAGTGCTCTAAAAAGGCTGCACTCCACTAGCTGTACACCTTTCATAACTCTGTCAAGTTTAGAAAGTATAAAATATTATTAAGATTCACAATAATCTGCTGTACATTTGTGTGATATAATACTCACAGCATTCAACTTCAATTAGAGCTAATACCATATGAACTGTGCTGTTCAGTCTGCGTAGGAATGATTTTGTCTTCTGCTAATTGTGTTTCCTGTTATCATCTTGTAGTCTGAGTGAAATGCATGACCTGTTAAAGTGCATATTACTGATGCATTAATCTCCAAAGGCTGTGTAAAGAGAGAATTGATCCTATTATGGTGGGCGGTTGGCTCAGATTTTGGAGTTGCATATATTTTTACAAACTTAATACAACATTGGAAAGGAAGGTGTAATCTTCGGAGAGTCCCAGAAATCATATGTAGAAACTGTGTTGAAGAAAAGTGCTGGGTATCAAAAACAGGCAGCATAAAGATTCAAGATTCAAGAGGTTTATTCGTCACATACACACTTATACCAGTTATAAAAGTACATTTTCACATGGAATACTAATAATACTAACCTTCTGCACAGGAGTAAATAGTTGTATACTCACCTCTACCTCCCTTGGTGTATGGTTGTGCATCTTCCAAGACATTTTCCCTTCAGCCTTCAAAGCTTTGTAATCACCCCCCAAAATGAGGATAGGGATATGTGTAGATTTTTTAATGGGGGTCAGACTGGGGCACATGAAGATGAAAGGTACATTTGGGAAAGAGTAAAAAGATATTACACTGGAGCCTTTCCAAGCCAACACTGGGCGAGAGGCAGGCTACATCATGGACAGGTTGTCAGTCTGTCACAGGGCTGACACACAGAGACACACAAACATTCACTCACATTCACACCTGAAGGCAATTTAGAGTCACCAACTAACCAAACCTTAAGCGCATGTCTTTGTTCTGTGGGTGGAAGCCAGAGTATCCAGAGAAAACCCACGCAGACACAGAGAGAACATGCAGACTCCACATAGAAATTTTGGAAACCTGTTTCCTTCTTGTTGTGAGGTGACAGTGCTACCACTACACCACTGTGCAATCTGGTCATTAATATTTATAGTGCTAATGATTTATTTCAGCCTCACATTTGGTCAGTTCTGCTTGTGGAGAAGGTTCTGCATTCTGTTATAGTCACATACATGAAATACCTCATTGACTTTATACATCATGTGTTTATTTGAATTGACTTTAAATTAGAAGTTATTCTGACTGCATAGACACTACTACTAATACCACTACTATTGATTATATAAAAATGGACATTTACTGGATTTCCATACAACTGATATTTAGTTTTTTAGGGTTTGTTTGAAGGAGTTTGGATTGGTAGTACTACCGGTCGTCTCACAGAGTGAACCTGGAAGACACCACTACATTCAGAACCTCTCCAAATAAGACACGGGATGGGGTGGGATGAGGGATGAGGAAAGAAATGGGACGTGCTGTCCTTTCTCTTTGTTTTCGAAGCATTTTCATCTTTCTCCCTCTTGAATATTTATTACACTCTAACTTGCCATCATACGAAATGATCCGACTGCAGGTAGCAACGTACCAGAAAAGAACCAATATTTGGGCAAAAGTGATGCTGAACTGTTGAACTTCTCATTTGTGTTGTGTTCGCTGCAAATGTAATTAAATGTGTCATATTAATCAAAGCTGTGGAACATTTATTGAAGTGAAAACGAGCAGCCCGAGAGACACATAAGGAATCAACTAAATGTATCCTTTGGTGTTAAGTGGGTCTGCTCGTGTTGGCAGCACTTGGTTGAACTCTATGAATTTAACAGCCTGCATCCTCCCGTCCTGTAGGTGGAATCTCTAAGCAGTGGTTATAAATCTAATGTACTTTGTGGTGTTCTTGCTGCAGGGCACTGTTGAGATTGTCTACCTACCATTTAGTAGTGCTGTGTCCTGTATAAATATAACTCCAGCCTCCTCTTGCTGTGTGCAGGTTGAAAGGTCCTACATCAAGCTGCAACCATGGATGAGATGGACCTGCCCCAGATGAAGAAGGAGGTGGAGAGCCTCAAGTATCAGCTGGCCTTCAAACGAGAGAAGTCCTCCAAGACTGTGACTGAGTGAGTAGTCTGCAGCTCTACAGATACATGCAGAGATTAAGCCCCAAAAAGCAGCTGTGTGCAGAACGAGGAGAAGCCAAGTCTGATGTTAAAGATAAAAACGGCAATGATTAGAGTTACCAGAACAATCTCAACGTAAGGTTTCACTTCCTTACATGTTGAGGAGCTGTTGACTGTATCTCACAGTCTCACAGTGTAGATTTTATGATTCCAAGGTAATTCAAGTATTGAGAAGTGTATATACACCAATAAACTAAATACTTGACAAGAGTAAGAAATACACTAAATAAATATGTTATATTTGGATATGACAGTATTTGTGCTATCAAAATGATAAAAGAGTGACAACTGCATCGACTACACTGCACATCTGAACACTAAGCAAAGCTGCAGCAGTAATTATGCTCTGTATAGCACTCTCCTTTTCTGTCTCCGGCTCTCACTGCGGTGCCAGTAGATTAAGGGCCAATCAAAGAAACACTTCATGTGAGGCTTCATCAGTGCTGCTAGAGAGGACTATCTTTTGACTAATGCTGTTTTTCATGTAGATGACAAAAGTATTCAGGGTCAGTGTTTTGAAACACTTCTTAAAATTCTGGTGATTATAAAAAACTACTCAAAAGTAGCAGAAGTGGTGATTATTGAAGTCAAAGGAGGAGATTTAACTGACTTTAAAGTGAGACTATAGAATAGCTAAAAAAAGAAACAACATCCATCTTCCTACAAATAAAAAAATAAATTTCAATGCAATAAAACACACATTTCTACTTGCTGTCCCACTTTTCTGGTTTGACCAGTAGCTTATGGTGGCTAATGTTAGTTGTTAGTTGCTTTATAAATAACAGTGACACAGAACTTATAATGTTTCTTTACTTGTGCTACCATTGCTACTATTAAGAAAAATAATAAGAGGCAGCAACACAATATGTAATGAAATGAATTCAGAACACGCTAAACGCACAAAAGCAAAGTAGAGTAACTAAACAGAAAAACAATGTGTTCTGCTGCTTGTGAGCTCAGGTTTTATTTTTGTAAGAGAAATATATTATGATGTAAATATGAAGGTACTGACAAAAGCAGGATATCTTAAGCTTTGGTTTATTATAAGACCAGGATCAAGGGAAATAACCTGGGTCTGTATAAAGACAATGAAATCCATCATGTCTAAAGTTCACTGATTAACTTACTGTATGTTTGTTTAATTCATCCCCAAACTCTAAAAGTGTGAATATGAGATGCTGTGGTTTAGGGGGATTTTATTCTAGACACACACCAAGTGGAGCTAACTGTCTGTGCATATGCTTTGAATTTGTCCTGGGTGGGTTTGACCTCCTCAATCATTTCCAAATGGAAATGGAATAATTGGGAATTTCAAAATAAAACACATAAATTAAAATAATCATAATACTTATCCAGCCAATAATCACTGATGTACAGTATATTGTGAGTGGCTGCTCTCCAGTACTTGATAAAATAAAGTTTATGCGGAGCTGATTCTCAGACACATTCTCTTTAATGAATGTGATTTCATCTGCAGCCAAGTAAACTCGAACTTGATAAAAATAAAAGTGCATCCAAAAAGTAACAGCTAAATTGCAGAAGTAAACATAATAAATGACTTGTAGTTGGTCAGACTCGCCCTCTCTTTCATTCCTTGTATGGAAATAAATGAAGTGAATAGAGAATGGACTGTGGTAATAAACATCCTCTGGAATTTAAAAAATGTCTCTGTCTCTCTGCAAAGTTTGGTAAAGTGGATAGAGGACTGCGTCCCAGAGGATCCCTTTCTGAATCCAGAGCTGATGAAGAACAACCCGTGGGTGGAGAAGGGAAAGTGCATCCTTCTTTAGAAGAACCCACCCACTCCACCATGACCTTTCAACTTCGACTGCGCTGACCAACACACACACACACGCACACACACACATACAGAGAACCCCCTGAACCTGACTCACCCTGTCCTGCGAAACCCACGGCAGGACAGCGCCTCCTAGCCTTTCCCCGTGAATGTAGAACAGCTGATATCCCCTAACCTACCCCAAACACCCACCACAACAAGGGCACAAAACACACACTGACAGAGACAGACTCACACACTACCACTCCAAACTTTGGGTTTCTCCCTGACTGCCACGCATTCACTGCAAGTTTATTCCCACTATGACAGTGCATCATTAATATGATATGACCACGATGATCAATACTCCTACATGTCTCTATATTGATATGTCATGACCTATTTATGCAGCTGCCAACCAGAAGCTTTCTCTTCACTTTTACAATCTCTACTTGTCATTGTGAGCATAGCAGCTTTTTTTTTCTTCTTCTCGTTTTGATGAGCTGTAGTAAACTGCACAGTCACATTCTCACTGCTACGCTAATTATAGACCGATCTCTTACAAAATGATCACATCAATAAACTTATCACGGTCGACCTTACTCTCGTCCAGTGCGTGGTGCTAATGATTGTGAAGCTTTACAAATATAACCACTCACCTAGCTAAGTTAACACCAACATGTGGATGAAATGCATTTATAGATTACCATCTGAGGTGGTTTCACATTCAGCATGGGGGCAGTTGTAAGACATTATATTGAGTATGAACTATCCTTATTAGCACTTTTCAGTCTGTATAGATGCATTTACAAATTATATACATAATGTTAACTAATTGCACCGGATTCACAAACATAACTGACAGTTTATGCAACTGTTACAGATCAGATTTTTTTAAAGTTAGTGATATGAAATCTAAAGAATTATTATATAGAAACAGGCGTATTATTGTGTAAAGGTGTCAGTGTGATTGAAACTAATTAGTACTAAGTGGTTTCTGCTACACTAGAAAGTTGTTGTTGAAGCAGGAAACAGTAGGTTTAATAGGAATAATTGTGCACACTTTCAAAATAAATAAAAAAATAACAGATAGAAAAATCTAGAGATTTAAACTGCTAATTATTTCACCTTGGGAAGGGTGGACCTACTCCCCATTCCCATGGTAGAAAGGTGTGAGGCACGCTGACACTAAGACGTTTTCTCTTACACTGACGTAAGAGACTGTCCAAAACA
Source organism: Ctenopoma multispine (assembly GCA_034779795.1). Classification (NCBI taxonomy): domain Eukaryota; kingdom Metazoa; phylum Chordata; class Actinopteri; order Anabantiformes; family Anabantidae; genus Ctenopoma; species Ctenopoma multispine. Next base: position 3,327,312 of record JAUYWH010000026.1, read on the forward strand.
TTCATAAATATCTAATTTAGCTGAAGGTAATAACCTGCATGAACCCAAGAGAAGTTATTCACATTACTCATGTTTCCAGCTTTCAAAACGGTCTTCCCGCTATCTTTCATGGTTTTGATTTCACAGAACTCGTAAAGCATGTTCATTACTCTGAAGACGAGATCTGCAACCAGCGTTGTTCTGCTCCAGTGTCGAGGGTGTCATGGCAGCCCTGTTTGTGTTGTTGCAGGATCAGACTCTGGGTCTCTGGAGGGGTGGGGGAGGGCGGGTGAGTTTACTGTCCCTTCTCCTCCTTAGCTACAGGCCAACACGTACTGAACATGCAAACCATCCATGCACAGACACCATGTCTCTGCAAACATGTATAGATAAACCCCTTTAACTTATTAACTTATTGATCAACTTGAGTTGGTTTATTTATTTAATTATTTATTAATGAGACCTTCTTAGATCTCTCACCTATAGTTTTTGTTATGTCTGCACTCCCTCTTCCTCAACTTGAAAAAGAAAACAACATACCTTGCCAGATCACCATGTACTACTGCCTTTTACACAGTTTCCTTAATACAAGAATGTAAATATGTGGCATGAGGTTTGAACATCACCGCTGACCTCAGAACCAGCCCGAGTGCATGTGATTGTGTCACTGTGTGTTTATGTGTGCATGCTATTTTGTTTTCTTTCTTTTTTTTTTATTATAAAAAGTGCAGGTATTTGGATGGTAGACTCCCACGTCGATTGTGAAGCATGCACACACACACACACACACATGCATCTGCATCACACACACAGGCAGGCCTGAAGCCATGCAGATCAGCGAAATACACACAGATACAACACACACACACACACACACACACACACAGCTTAGTGAGAATGTGTATGAAGGGAGGAGTGGCAAGGATGAGGGTTTCTGTAAATGACTTGGGACAGGAGAGCCTCACATCATTTCAGTACTGTAATGAGTCTCATTATATACATTTTCTTCATAATGAGCCAGTTCCCTAAAGGCCACTCGCTGCTCGGGGCCTTTGGTACTAATATGTGTAACTGCAAATACTTAATTTTCCTCTTAAAAAACTCAATTTAAATGATCGTGTAATCCGTTACGTGCTAATAAATTATCTTACATTAAGCGATTATAGCTTTTATTATTAACCTAATCACTTGTAATTCTCTCAATCAGTCGTGTTTCAAACTAACTGACAACTGTCATTGTAAAATGTTGCATTCTGCTTCTCCAGGGTTGTGCAGGACATTCGACTTCATTAAATGACCCACACAACCCTAAACATTTATGCAGCATGAACACCTAAAGACACTTTAGAAGTCCCATGGTTTAGCGCGAGACACGTATAGACCTCTCTCTTATTTTGAACATTCATTTGAAATGGTACAAAGAGCTTTTCCAGTGTCAGACTTAAATAAATTCCTATGTGACTAAAGGTTTTCTCAGTGTGTCCAGCATCACTGAGAAGGAAACAAATGCTGTGTGCTAAACCCTCACAACAGCCCAAACCAAACGAAAATGTGTGTGAGAGAAATCCTGACTCTTCCTGTCCCTGGTCTTTTTTTTCTTTCTGGCTACTGTAACGTGTTTGTTTTGTTTTTACATAATCTGAACATGCGTATGTATGTATGTTATTACAATTATAATGACAGCATAAAACCATAAAACCTTGTCTAAATATCTAGCTACATATTCCTTGTGAGAGTGCTTTGAAGAAAAAAAAAGATTATGCATCAGAACAAGTCCTAGTGTAAAGATGATAATGAGCAATAAATGAACATTACATTTTTTATTGAATGTTTTACAAACATTTATCTTATTGAATAAAGTAGAAGATTTTTAGACAGCCTCATTGTCTAAGTTGTTTTATTTACGTGTCTGTATTTGCATGTGTGAGTGCAACTTATGACGCCAACAATTGGCTCAATGAAACGACAGAGGAGCATCAAACATCACCTGCTGTCTGAATTTTCTTCAGAAAAAAGACTTTTATTAGAAGTTGTAATTTGTGAAGATGATCTTGCTGAACAAAATGTATAGGTATCATAAATGTTTGTTTTCTACAATAATCAAAAGAAACTTTGGAAAAATCTCATTGGTTCTTTTTGTTGAGCTAACCAGGGTGACGCTAACTTCCAGGTTAAGCTAGAAAAAGCGTCATCCCTACGGCACTCTATAAAGCATGGCAAACAAGCACGAACTTTACCAACACCAAACACGGGATCGGCGTTCATGGTCTTCCATAAGATGGATAAAGGAAAGTGTTCAGTTTGAATTTGTCAAGATAGTTAGCAAGTGTGCCAGCCTTAAATATTTTACCGATTAGCCCTGTCTCTGTTCTTTCCAGGGTTTCGTTAACTAGACAAACTGCAGTTCACAGAAACTGAGAAGTGCAAAACCAAAAAATGTCATTCACACCAAAAAGAACAGATGCACATTATGAGACAGATGATACAAAGTATGATTTTGGATGCAAATCACATGTCTTTGCATCTCTCACTGCTCTTTTTAGATTTATTTTCCTATTTTAAGTATATCAGTTTCTGATTGCAGTTTATGTTGGCACACTCCTTGGTCAAATTCAATCCCTACTCCTACGAGCATATGTACCCAAATAGAAGAATAGACAGAAAGATAGAGGTAGAGACAGAGACAGAGGAGCCAATGGTAGCTGCACTCAAAGAAAAGACAGAAAGCTACAGTCTCCTCTCCTCCTTCCTCTGCACTGCTTCTTGGAACTCATGAATAATAGAAAACAGGAGATACAGGAGGGCTCTCACTTTTTTTTTTACCCTGCCAGTTCCTCTTGGTCTCTCACTGTCTCTTTCCCTCTCTGTCCACCTTAGGCTATGGAGATTTACATTTATCAATGTAAACCTGTGTGTCCCCTGAACGACAGCATCTAACCCATTAAACACATTTGTTTCAGATTCAACTCCAGTGCAAAATGCAGCAGTTCTCTGCTAAATGAATGTTTTCAGTGTGAGTGATTTGTGTGGGGAGACACAGAGCCACAGAGCACCTCCCCTATTTAAACACAGAGATGTGTTTATTCAAAATGAAATGATTTGTTAGATGTATTTTAAATAAAAAAGGAGCATGCGGGCTGACGGCTAAGTCATGTTCAGGGTGTGTCTGTCTGCTCTTTATGGGTCAACTACTCTCAATCCCTTTGACAAACACTGAGACGAAGCACTCACTAATGCACTCAATCCACCTCACCCTCACTGCTAAATCCTCACCCCCATTGTCCCTTTCCCCCTGAAATCCTGAAACCATCAGATCTTCACCACACACACACACACACACACACACACACACGCACACACACACACACACACACACACACACACACACACACACACAC
>JAUYWH010000026.1:3331241-3388693 GCA_034779795.1 Ctenopoma multispine
ACACACACACACACACACACACACACACACACACACACACACACACACACACACACACACACACACACACACCAATCTCCTCACCCTGTCGCCCCAGTCTGTCTGCAGTCAGATCTAATACACTGGTTAATGGCGTTCTATCCCGCTACTCACTCTCAGATTACACTCTTACACTTGCAGGCACACACACAATCGTGCATACCAGGACATCTCTCCATAGACTTAAACACACACGAGTACGAATACATGAGGGATGTGCTCATACACTTACACATGCACAACCACAAAGCTGGTACTAATGGCCTGTCAGCCCTCAGCATGTACATTCACAAGTGGATTAGGATTAACAATCCAGCCGCAGTGTATACAAAAAAGAACCAGAACTAATCTCTAATGCACATTCTGCTAGCGGTGATAATCTCTCTCTTTCTTTCTTACACACACACACCTAAAACATACACCTGGCTGAACGTAGTTGTTGCTGACATCACAGATTGCTTTGTAATTTGAAAGCTTTAATCTAATACTATGGCACGTTTTTCTCCCTGCCACTTCTCTGTGTTTTAGACACCAAATCGCCCTCAGGTCCCTCACTGTGCATCAGATCTGTAAAGAAAGGGCAGAAAGACAGACGTCTGAGGGCCTTTTGTTAGCATTGCTAGCTAACTGACTTGCACTGTAGTACTGTGTTTGTACAGCAAATACAGAAAACTTGTGCAGGTAGTGCTCTGTCACTTCAATTTAGTTTAAATTTCTCCCAACTATGTGGTTGACAAGGCAGCACTCTTGTCTAATATTTTTGAATTATTTGAAAATTGATCAGTGTTCACTGTAATGTTTTAGTATAAAAAACATTAGTGACAGAACACAGCGCTCTGCTGGCTGCTCATGCTAACACATTAGCTGGACAGATGGCTAAAAGTTGTTTTTACTGTGGTATTTTCATAAAGTGTAAGTAGTTTTTTTCCCATCTGGCTGGAATACCAATGGAAACTTTTGCTGGGAAAAAACAAGTGATAATATTTTTCCTGCATGTATTTACATGGACTACATTAATGTTGAGCTGAGATTTCTGTGGCATCACTGCTTTGACTGTACTAGTCTCCAAAGTTGAATAAGTGCTGAAAAGAGGTGAGAGATGAACAAGGACGAATAAGATGAATGTGAATGATAACCTGATGATGTTATATGAATGAATTCAACGTCAGACAGAAAACTGCTTGGATGTACTTCACATTCTGGATGCAGAATAAATTCACGTTAAGCCCTTTAAACACCTTCAAATGTTCGTTTAATGTCCTGCTCTGTCCTTTATGCACACATTCACACAAATCTGTGTAACTTTCTTTGTGCTTCCACTCACTCCACTCGGGTTCTTTTATTTGGATTTAAATATTAGCACACATAGACAGCTTGGAAGGCAAGTTTGTGTGTCTCTGCTCTGCAGAAACAAATCAGAGATCTGTTTGTTTTTCCCCCTCTTAAATGTAGGCTATTTTTGGCATTTAAAAACATTCTGCATCTCCATCGCTCCAACTCCCTCAACTCCAAATGTTTACTTTATGTTGCTCTCTTATGTTTATCAAAGCACATGACCCAAGTGTGTCTCTGTCTGCCTGTCTCCCCACCTGCTCCTGGAGATTACTGAGCTGATCTGGTGATTGCAGCGGTCAACTCCATTCTTTACATTACCATCAACACCCATCATCACAGGAAGGATTAATCCACCACTCAGATTACACTCTGTTACATCCAGATGGAGCTGTCAAGAAACTCAAATGTTTTAACAAGTGTGTGCTTGTGTGAGCTTTTAGTGGCACTCACTGCATGCAGCAGCAAGTTGCTGCTGAACATTTGCTCAGCCTCCAACACGTACTCGACTTTTGCTCTCCTTTCAGCTGCCACGAGGTGAAAAAACTGTCAACTTACAAAAGGTGATTTTAGTGTCTGATGAGGAGAGAAGAGCACGTTTAAAAGAGAGAGACTAGATATCTGTGCAGGTAGTTTGACTTTTGCAGAGTTACTGTAGATGAGGAGATTGATGCCAGAGTCATATCTGTACAGTGAATATCACAGAGAGACATAGAAACACTATCCATTATTTTTGTTTTTTGTATTTATGGCTGGACAGAGTCAGGAGGTCTTTGTGTTAATCTAACAAACTGACTGACAGTAGGTCATAGCTCAGCACAACATCAATAATATCCCAGCAAACAACTCTCAGCAATCAATTCACATAAACCAACCAGATCAGCTATGAGGTGTGGAGGGAGGGGTATGTCTAGGGACAGTGGCTGTTTGTTGTATTCGGATGGTTGTGAGAAGCTCAGATCAACTGGAACATTAGTTTCATCCAGAGATAAGACAAATGTACCGTTTTAAAAAGTCAATTGTAAAGCTGCAGTAGCGTTATGAAAAACACCACACAGTGGAGCCTGAAGTGTCTGCGTGCAAACGAATTGTAGGTAACTATGATCAAAGTCTGAAATCTGAAAAATAGCTAGTACCTTTTACACTACCTAAAATCCAACACTAGGATTGAAAACTACACGTAACAAACTGAGGTCACAGCTTTCATGAAAACAGCAGTTGAAATTTGTTTGATTTAAGATATACAAAACCTGTGAGGAACATTCATCACATAAACTCTTTTTATGGCACAGAGCCAGAATAATCCCAATAAATATTCCACAGGCGTTGCTTATCTGTCTTTTACCAAGTATGATCATCTTTGCAATCCTGCAAAGTATGTGCACACTGCGCTGACAGCAAATTTAACAGAGCAACATTTGGCTCAGATGATCTTTATCAAACACTGGAGACAATACAACAAAACAAAGGAGAGAATATAAAGACACGTTTATCACTCGGGTGATCAGCATGACTCAAAGTCAATTTACGGTCGGACAGGCAGAGCTGACTTACAATAAACTAAATACTGGGCGCAGCAGCAAAACTCTCAGTTCAGCTGTGTTATTCATAATTTTTGGACAACAGTAGAGGTCTGCAGCAGTGGTAGCACAAGATAGATGTGGGGGCAGGATTTAAAACACAAAGCTGTTATAAAAAGAAAACCCTGCTTTACACCGTGCATGGCTGTATATGGAGAAAGGATCAAGGATCGGATTTTTAAGGACATATGCACTGAGCCATGCACCATGTTACTACTGCTTTAGGCTTCTGAATTCGGCCTCACGTCTTTGCCTTACAAGGGGAAGTCCAGCTCTGACTGGTACAGTTAAGTCGTCACTCATCTCTCTCTCTGCTCTCCTGTCTGTCCACACGTCTCCGTCTTCCTCCTCTTGCCTCACGTTGTTACGATCCCTCATCTTCCTCAGGCCTGCGTGGCGTCTCCCAACTATAAATTCAAAGATATGCTGCTTGCATGTCTTTTTTAACTCTACCCTCCCTCCTTCCTCTCTGCCTCCTTCTCCTCCTCTCTCCGGCCTCGGTGTCGGGAGATGTGGGTCACTCAGGGGGCAAACTTCATTTCCGTAAATGAGGACAGAAAAAGAAATCCTGACACACTAGTTAGTTAATGGCACATTGCCCCTCTCTCACCCCAACACGAACACACACACACACACACACACACACACACACACACACACACACACACACACACACACACACACACACACACACAGGGCAAGCTGAGACCTGTTTGTAAAGCTAATTAGCATTGACTCTCTCCCTGTGTGTGACTATGTGTCCATGAATGAGAGCATATGTGTGTATATGTTCATGAGTGTGTGTATAGTGGTGGCCCAGTTTTGGCTGAATAAGGGAGAATACTGTAGGCCTGATGAAGAGCCAGGGGTTAGAAAGGACAGATATAGATAGAAGTGAGAAAAGGAGAGGGAGGGAGGGAGGGAGGAAGAGACAGCGATAGTGGGGTTGTTAGCAACTAAAGCACCAGAGTCTCCTGTGAGTTTCCTGTGTGTGCGATAATTTGTGTGTGTGTGAGAGAGTGTGTACGTGTTTGTGCCAGAGTCTGTGTTTTTTCCTCTGTGGTGTCATTACCGGTTGTCCCGCTCTCATGGGAGTCCGTGTTTACCCAGCATGGTTTCTGAGCTGTCACTGTGGGAGTCATGCATCCATCATCGCTATGGCAACCAACAGATGCAGCAAGCCTGCCTGGATGTCACTGTCAAACGCAGCCTGTGCATTTGAAAAAGCTGGACAGTGGAATTTGTCAGTAAGAAGTAAAGTAAAGTTTGTCAGAATGAAATTGATCTAAAAGCTTTAGACAAGAAAAAAAATGTTGCAATTAGTCATTCACAGTCAAAGTAAGAAGAGGATGTGTGGGAAATGATGAATTTAAAACGTCAACTCGCATGTCTCTGCATTGTTTACCCTGCTGAAATCTCGTATCTCATGAGACATCAGTCGAACCTGATTCAAACCGGACTGTCAGAAATAGAAATAGTTCCTTATGAATACACGTCTGTAACTTAGCATTCTTGTGAGAAGCAGGACAGCATATACGTCAGAGAACAATCATTAAGCTGAGTTCACACGATTCATTGTTGGTTTAGTGGTAATTTGTTAAAAAGAGTAAAATTATAAAAATGACCTTTTCTTTACATCGTGAAACATTTCCATAATTTACTGTAAATGCTTTTTTCCCATTTTTGCCATGTTTTTTATCCAGCTAACTGGAAGAGGTGAACTGTAACACACACACACACAAACACACACACTGCCAGGTGATGCTGTGTTACATTTCTTGCTAAAACAGGATGTGGACTGGAACACACATTTGTAATTCTTGAAAATGTATCATTTTGGGATGTTGTGCAAAGTAACCAAGCTTTGTAGCGGTAGTCACTGCCAGATGCATACAGAGTGACTGCCAAATAGGAAATGAACCAGGAAGTGACAGTAAAACACAAAAGCAAGACAAACACATAGAACTACTGTATGTTACAGATTGTGTGTGTGTGAGTTACAGTGTAATTCTTATGGGTCTCAGAAGTCTCAGATTAACAACTATCCCTGTGGGTTGCATACATGACTCAGTCATTGCACCGGCACTCGTATACTGAGCAGTGACATATCGTGGCTATGCAGATGATACAGTGCTGTGGGGGTGTTCCTACAGAAGAATAGAAGGATTGCTCTCAGCGGACAGAGAGACAACAGAGAAGAGGAGGAGGACTGACATGGTCGGTGGTTTCTCTGCCAGCTACGCCCCAATTAAAAATTATTTTAAACACACGTCTTTGCTTTTTTGTGTCTTTTTCCACGCACAAAGTAATCTGTGCAGTGTTTTGTGATATATGGGCACAGACGAGATGAGGACTGGTTTTGTTGATATAAATGTGTTGACAACTACTCCTCTCGTTTTAGAATTTAAAATATATATATGACATCTAAACTTTTTTGAAGCTTTTGACGAACAGGATGCTTTTTTTCAAACGTTGCTGAAGTGAGTCAGTCATATTTCCTACAAATACAACAACAGGTATAGTTGTAGTAATTTATTAATTACTTTGCTGATTCTTATCATTTTGCTGAGGTGTTTGGTTTATTTCAGTATTTTCATTTTACCACAGGGAAGACAGAGGGACGTCAGTTTATATACATGTACTCTTCAAACTAGAAGCACAGCAAACTACCTGTGCAAATGGGTCACTTGATTGATGGAATCATGAAGGAATAATCAATCATAGATATGGATTGACCCTTGATTAGGAAATCCTCTGATATTTTGCTGATTCAGACAATCTGCTGTATGCAGTGACTTCTGAAAGCATTCAGACCCCTTCACTGTTTGCACGTTATTCTGTTGTCAGGTTCAATTTTGAGTGCCCATCAATCAACACTCAACTCTGAACAGTGACATAGTGGAAAATAAAAAATCACTTAAAAGTGTTTAGACCCTTTGTTGTGGCAACAAACCTGCGATCGGTGCCTTTTATCAAGTTTACCAAACAGCATCAAAGAGACACTGAGAGCATGAGGAGAAAAATCATCTGATGGGATGAAGATGTAACTCTGCATTTAAACATTTTGTCAGGCGGACACCAAACAGTCTGACTCGGATTAAAGAGCCAAGTCTCAGGCAAATAGATTCATCTGTAGCTTGTAGCCTCATTAGCTACAGTTTCAAAGTAGTTTGACTACTACAACAATTCTCTCACTTGTCACTACTAAGCAGCTCCACTGCTTTCGATCAGTGTTAAACAGTGATTTAGTCAGTTAAATCAAATGATTGGTTGGACGTGGTTAAACATGCTCATATGCTTATTTATTAAACCAGTAAGTGTGGGACACAAAGCCACCTTTCAGACAAAGTAACAAGTAAGTAACGCATCCAGCGTATGACTTCATATTCAGTATCAGCTACACAACACAGCAACGCACTGGAAACACTATGTTGCCAGGTGTTGGCGTACATTAGGTAAGACCAATCTAATTGAAGTATGACTGCAGCATTGCAGCACTGCAGCAGAAAGCCATGCCGACAGTCACGACATGACTTTACAGAAAAGATGGTCTTTTTGTCTGGACAAAATAAAAGGTCACGGAAAAAACACACACGCCGCACAGACGTTTTAAGTAGGTCTGTGTTTAGAGCCATATGCCCATGAATGCAGCTTGTCTCAATAAAACATGGTGGTTCGTTGTTAATCTTTAATAGTTCTGTCCTTGAGAATTAACCCAGATGAACACACATTTAGGGCACCATCCCCTTATACACATACACAGTCCCTGTTTCTCATTTTCCTTCTCCTCTCTCTCCCTTCATCCCTCATCTACTTCCTGATCATCTTGCACCATATTCTTTCCTCTCTCCCAACCTTCCCTCCATCTGCCTTTCCTCGAATTCCCCTGTCAAGAGAAAAGTCTCCCATCTAGCCATCTCCCCATTCGACAGTTTTAACCACTGATTACAAAACAGGTTGATCTACTTTAAGAACATAGTAACAGTTAGAGAAAAGAAGAAAAGCGAGGATGAAACAAAGAAAAAAGTGGAGGCGTGGGAGAGGCTGCTTTAAAGAACAGAAATCTAGAAGAGAAAGGGAGGGAAGGAGAAAAATGGTTGAGGTTAACAGAAAAGAGAGAAACGACAAGGGAGACCCAGGCAAACCTGGCACTGACGGATGGATCAGGGCGTAATTTGATGAAATATTTATGTCACAGTGCTGCTGGGAGGTTTGACTAGTGGTCACAGACTGTGCAATACACAGTATGTGTACATTAATGTGGTTGTGTGGGATGTGTAATTTGGTGATGTGGCTATAAACAAGAAAAAGGCAACTAAACCACACAGGCTATTATTCTAATGGATTAAATCAGATTATTGCAGCACTCACACAGTGAGTACATGCAGGAATATGAGATTTTGTAAACACGCCTTCCCCAGTGTCTCTTCAATAACAAACACACATGTCCAACATGTGACTGACAAGAGCTGCTTTCTTATTAATCCAAGTTATTAAAGTCGTCTCCTTTTGCATCTAGTGATCTGTGGTGTATCACACAGGACCCATAGACGGTGCTCCCAGTTCTCCTCGAGAGGTTGATTAAAATAATAAAGCATCATCTGAAACAGTCAGTTAAAATGTTTTTTTTAATTATTTATACAGTTTCTCACTTTTTTTCTCGTTTCTGCTCTGTGCTGAAACCTGCAGTGTCTTTGAGTGGTTTACTTCTGCCCCCTGCTGAACGCACCAGAAAACTGCACCAATAAAGTGTGTGTGACACAGATTCATAGCTTATTCACATACAGTATTTTTTCTTTATGTGACAAACGAGTTGTTGTCTCTGTTGTCTATATTTATTTTAAATGAATCAGGATTTATTTTACTGACAGGTAGATGTGTTGGGAATACAGAGAGTTACAGGGGCACGGCTAAGTCTTTTATTGTGCTTTAAAATGAAGAGGTTTGGATTTAGGATTAACATAGATATGAGACAAAAATTGGGGATTTTATAGAACCGTTTATGTCAGATGACTCAACTGATGTAACTGACAGCTGTTAGCCAGGTGTGTCCTGTGAGATGTGAGATGAGTGTTCAGCTAATAACTATCACTAAATAACTACCATTGGTTTTAGCCTTTAATTTACGTGTGAATTCTGCATTTGTTAGTACATTAATGTGAGACTCAGAGAGCTGTCTATGAGAGAAAAGAACCTAAGAAAGGAGTGGAAATCCAAAGCATTGCTTTATCAATTTATCAAGATTTTATTAATTTGCAAAACAAGAATAGACATTGCACAAACTACATAGACTACAGTACCTAAACATCATCATTTAAGTGAAGATATATCTATACTTTATCTATCTATCTATACTACTTTGCAGATTAAAAAGAGAACACAATTCAAAACAGTGATTAAAATCAGCATGATGTTCCAAATCAGTCCAAAGTGTATTTAGAGATATTGGTCTAATTACTATAAATGAGTTGTATAGCTGTATTGCCTTCTTACAGTTTTGGAAAGTAACAAAGTACATTTAATTAAGTACTACAGTTTTAGTACCAGTTTTAAGTACTACAGTTTTGAGGTATTTCTACTTGAGTATTTTTTACTTCACTAGATATTATAGAAGCAAATATTGTACTTCGACTCCACTTCATTCAATAACTACAGTTACCAGAATCAGATTAGTAATAGCCTACAGAATACTGTATAATCACAAGACGTTTCTGATCCCTGGTGTGAAATTCACAGCCTTTCAAAACATGTGATCATCTAAACATTGTAGGGAAAGTCATTAAAGTAATTCTAAGCTAATACTTTTGCACTGAAGTAATATTTGAACAGAAGACTTTGAAACCAAAATATTTCTATACTGAGGTAGTGAGTTACTTATGTAGATGAGTACTCAGTACTCAGTACCACTCCTGCCTACTTAGACATGTCTTAATGTATTCTTATGACCAGTCGGACTGTACTTGCACATATCTTGAATTACTGGACAGACTGTAATAATGATTATTTACTTTTGATGACATCACTAATAACTAGTGAAGTGAAACCTCGTCATGGTCGCGTAGCGCAGCACGAGATCTCGGAGCTTCCAGCGCGAGCTCTTCTCGCCGCACCAGCAGCTTGTCACTAAAGATGGCGATTTGCTGAGGTCTCATGGATACACATATTTCGCAGCTAGTTGTTATCTTGCCCGAAACGCCAACTTCCAGAACAAATTAACTGCTCAGCGAGCGACCATTTCTCTATCTGAATAACATCTGGCACACCGTCAGCCATCGCTACCATGCAGATCACACTCAAAACACTGCAGCAGCAGACTATTCAAATTGAGATAGACCCCGAGCAAACGGTGAGTGGCTATTAGCAAGCTAACTTTAGCTAATAGTAGTAGCCGCGGGACCCATGTTTTGACTTTACGTGTAGACCCCACAGCTTTGCGTGATATTTCCAATTAAAAAACAATCTGTGTAGTTGAAAATTTTTTACCCATTACCCAACTGTGTTACAAATTAGAATTCATATGAAACAGGGTGCTAAAGAACACGAAGCCTCTATCACTAGCAAGCTTTAGCCTGTTAGCTAACAAGCGCCAGCTACCTGAATAGCCCGTTGACAAAGTAACCTCGCCGCGACTGCAAACTGGTGTATCTTTTCAACTTTGTGTCGTGGTGAATTCGTTGCTTGTGCTCCACGGTAATTTGTAATTCAATCTAGTGTGTGAATCTGTAACTTCTGTATTGAAACCAAGCTCCCCATTGCGTTAGGATTGCTAATGCTAACGCGATTAGCCTTAGTGGCAGCGTTCTAAGAGAGTTTTGTTAGCATGTTCACATCTTTAGTATGTAACTGACAAGGCCAACGTGATGTGACTATTAGATTGTATTGCTCAATGTGTTGACATATTACATATAGTGGATATCATACTGGTAACGTTACACTTTCGATTCATTCAGACAGTGTGAGTCACTGACCGCCATACTACTCAGAATATGAACATGAACACTCAATAAAGCCATCAGGACACTGTTCAGAAGAGCTTGCATGTTGACGGTTACAGATGATGATTCATGTGTTAACAGGTGAAGGCCTTGAAAGAGAAGATAGAAGCAGAAAGAGGAAAAGACAACTTTCCTGTATCTGGGCAGAAGCTGATCTACGCTGGAAAAATCCTGCAAGATGACACACCTATTAAAGACTACAAAATTGATGAGAAGAATTTTGTTGTAGTGATGGTGTCCAAGGTGAGATCTTACTGTAATATTTAGAAAGGACATGAAGTTTTTGATGTTTGGACGTACATTTCTGAATATACTATTGTTCTTTGTTCTCTGTTTGTACTATTTGTGTTTGTAGTCTAACAGCACCTTCTTTTGATTAAAGGCTAAGCCCGCAGCTGCCGCCTCGCCCCCAGTCTCAGAAGCACCCAAACCCCCTGTACATGACTCTGGCTCCTCATCAACAGCTGTTCCGGCCACAACCCCAGCTTCAGCCCCTGTCCCAGCAGCTGTCCCCATTCCTCCAGAGGAAGCCAAAGAAGAACCAAGTGCTGCTGCCTCAGAACCACAACAACCAGCCAGGTAGACACCGTTTAAGGCTTAGTTTGATAAGACTACAGTTTAAAAATGAATATCCTTGATTCCATTTTTCACTATTACCTTGTATTTTCCAAACAGTGAATGAGAACACAGGTATTACTGGGAGATGTAGTTGACATCAATATCACAGTTTATGTTTTAAGATTTATATGACGGGTTTAATACAGAGCACTTTGTTGTGACTACTGCTGTAAAACCCAAAGTCCCTTCAGTGAATCTTCAGACCCCTTCACTATTTGTACACTTTACTATGTTGTAGATTAAAGTTTTAATAGATTAAATTTACATCACTGTTTGCACTCAGTAAGTCAGAATGACAAAGTTAGATTGTTTCAGACCCAAGCTTTACTCACTGTCTCTACCATAAAAGATAGAGTAGACTCTGTTAGAGTGATAGTTGGGTTCTTGGACACAACCTTCTTGACCAGTTTCTGAGTTTGGCAGTCAGCTCTAGACGTTCTTCCATTTCACAGTTATTGAGACCACTGTGCTCCTGGACACATTGAGAGCTTTAAAAGTGGTTTTGTGCGCTTGCCCTGCTCTGTGCCTCGTCACAGTTTTATTGCAGAGCTCTGCCGAGAGTTCCTGGATTTGAGGGTTTCGTTTTTGTCCAGTTAAGAGCTTGTAAACCAGTGTTCTGTGTTCTTGTCCTTTCTCATCCTGTTTCATTCATATTATTTTATAATTAAAACGTTATATGAAATTATAAAGATATGTTTAGTGTAAATGACAATAATAATGTAATCGGACTGTCCATACTTTCTGTAATGTATTGTTAATGTTATTTTGTGAGCTCGTGGGTGTACAGTTTTTATAGTAATTGTCTCCTTCAGTGGAGTTGATCCTACTGAAGAAATTGTTTAGTTTTTTACAGTATTATCAGTCTGTCATTATGTCATTATATCTTGCTCATGACTTAATGTCTGACTTTTCTTTTTACCTTTATGTTTTATAGCTCCAGTGGCGGGAATCAGGGCTTGGATGCCTCTTCAGCACTAGGTAGGTAATGGATGGGTCTCTGCCAGACTTGCATCACATTACACAAGCCAGGAGCCTGTGCAGCCCAGCCTCAGTCTTCTGTAGACTGGGTATTTGCTCACTGTTCATAAATGTAAAATGTACAATTGGACAGTGGGTTAGTATCGTAGCAGTACATTTCTTGTGTAAATCCTAGGTTGTACTTGTGCCAGAACCAGGGACGTTACGGACTGCAGTGCAGTTCATTCCGTTCCTATATTTAGGCTGTGACAAAAGTAACCCATCCCTTATTGTGGTGCCAGCAAGTGAGGGGGATTCCCATTTGGTCCAACCACAGATTACGTCCATACCGACAGAGGATGTAAGCGAAGCCGTCATGCTGCTATTTTAGTCCATGTTGTAAACTGGATACATGATGCTTAAAGGCTGTTGTTTTATTCACATTTAATATGTATTGTCATTTTATGATATATGCACAGTGAGGTTTATTTTGTGTACTTCTGTGGTTAAAAATCCTGATTTTGGCTGTAGAAAATAAAAAAATATTGGGGGTGGTGGTGGTTCAAGTGAACACAATTACTGGATTTTCTCTGGGGAAAAGGAAACGGTTGGATTTGTTGAACCCTTTTAAAGTGGCGGTGTATGTACTTTACTAACTCAAAGATCTTACTAGGGGAAAGTTTGTGTTGATAGATTCCTGTAACTTTGTTAATATGGAATATGTGTAACTTCAGTTAATCAATTTGTGTGTGTGTTGGTTTTTCAGTAACTGGAGCTGAGTATGAGGTGATGCTGACAGAGATCATGTCTATGGGCTATGAAAGGGAGAGAGTGGTAGCTGCGCTACGGGCCAGTTTCAACAACCCCCACAGAGCTGTGGAGTATCTACTCACTGTGAGTCTCTCTCTCTTTCACACACGTGCAGAAAATGACATAATTGTGAACAATTCCCTCAAAATAGTTTGGGTAAGAGCCTAGAATTATGGTTCCAAGTGAGAACCAGATGCATGACTGATCCAAATGGGAACTGTGACGACATCGTCATCAGTGGAAGAGTCCTTAAACTTGTAAAAGCAGAAAAAAAGAGCATTATGGAGCAACTCTAATGATGAAGGTGGTAGTAATGCACCTACAAAATGTTTGCCAATCGCCAGTAAAGAGGAAGAGAAGAAGAACCATAATTGAAAAGAAGAGTGTGACCTACTTGGAAGCAAGACTTTTAGTTTCAATATGGATGTCTGCTGAATAAAGGCGTGTAGCCTCTATTTAAGCTCTCATTGCAGCTATAACGTGGAATCCACCATTTTGTCTGTTTCCCTGGTCTGCATGAGGTGTTTGATTCTCTGGTCCTATGTGTGAGCTACATTTTATTGGATGGGCATCTGTCCCTGCTGGAGCAATGTTACAGCTGCTGCGACAATTAATCAAAATTTAACCAATCTTTTTGCAATTTTGTCCTCATTCTTCCACAAAGACAAATGATAGATCCAATTATGACAAGAACAGAAGCAAGCTGGGATATTGCAAATCATTTGCAGATGCAGGAGAGGCTCCTGGAACATCTGGGAGCTGTGAGATGTCTGCACAAATTACTAAAGAGACTGTAATTTCAGTGTCTATGTATGGATGACGTTGATGAAGGGCTGGATTAGCTTATTGGTACAAGTGCAACAAATACACCGTCTACTGATGTTATTTTTATAGTACTGCAGGATTTATGAAGCATGTGTCTGTTTTGTAGAGCTGGGCAGTAAAATTCATTTTAAAAAATTCTTTTCTATTTTTTTTAAATTATGACTGTTTCACTGTATTCAATGGTATTCAACGGTATTTTTCTCATGTATGAGTGGGTGTTAATCATATTAATCTCAAAATGATTGAGAGAAGAGCACCAGATCACAACAGAAGTCATTTCAGGTTAGCTTTCCTATAGAACAGGTCTACACGTTGACCTTTTATTAAACTAACTTAACAGCCGTATGTCATTTATCTTATTTACCTGACGACCATCATTTCTGTGCCTCCATGGTCATGCACAGCAGGATCCTTTGTATCTGCACCTATGTGCGTACACAGGCACATGCGCGCGCCCACACACACACACACACACACACACACACACACACACGAGCATGCTCTCACCAGAGGACAGAAAGCGCTCGTCGGAAAATATGTCGCATCAATCACCTGAAAAGCAACTAAAATACCTGCATCTTTTAAACGATCCCAGGGTGGTGTACAAAATCTGTTCATTTGTCATTAAATCAACAACCCTGTAAACCTAAGAGAAGCACTAGCAAACACGTCTACAAGTGACATCCGACTGGAAAAAGTGTATCTTTTTCAGTTTTACCTGAGGATATGGAGGGTGGCAATCTTAGTTTCATACATTCATGGCAATCCACAGTGTGTTTGCGGCTAAGGTTGTGCAGCAAATTGCTTGCGACTTTGGCTCGTCAGCAGTAAATAATTGTTTGGTCCACATCTGAGGTTTTAAAACCAAAGTATCTCCAGACAACAGACACGGCTCCTTTTTCAGCAAAAGTCCTTCTGTGTCATCATGTTCAAATTCATCGTCTGCTACAGCTTCAGTTTCAGAACGTTCTCTGTTCATTTACACTGCTCAGTACCTCCAATAACGCAGGTTCTCTGTTACATGGGTGTTCAGTGGTTAAGTTCCCCCTTAAACAGTTTCCTGCTGTGCCATACTTTGAACATTGTTACTGCTTTTTAAACCAGTATTGCAGTATAAGAAAAATCACATAACAAAAATAAAAAATTGTTTTCGGTATATCACTCAGCACTAGTGTTATGTGCAGTAGATGTAGTGTTAAACCAAGTTAAACGTGTCAAGTTGTAAATAAACGTGTATTCTAAACACATGTATTGACTTGTAACTACTATGTATCAAACTGTAAGTTATCAACTAACTGCTGTCATCCTAAGACTGTTTTCTGTTCTCTGGGAGCACATAGGAAGTGTGTGTTTTCTCTGTGTGTGTGTGTTTTTATGACTGACAGCGGTATTGTGTTTCCAGGGTATCCCTAGCAGCCCGGTCCAGGAGACTAACCCCCCAGCGCAGGCCCCTGCTTCTGGACCTACAGAATCCCCATCTCTATCAGAGGGTAAGAAACACAACTTGGTTTGCTCCATAAAGACACAACTAAACCTATAATAAATTGAATACACTACAAATCACTCATTTTGAATTTGATGCCAAAGGGACGTCTTTACCACTGTGTTACTTCACCTTCCCTTGTAACAATTTTACACTGTTACAACTTCTTCGGAAATGATGTTCCAGTATCCAAACAAGTGCTGGATATTAACTCATAGCACTCCTCTGGCAAAACGAGGATTTCTTATGAGACAGTAAAGTTTTTTCCTACCATGGTGTGTACACATCTTTTAGGTGCTACTAAATCTATGCTCCTGAAGACTTGTGTTGGGATGTGGTGTTTTCCTCGAGTCCATAAAAGCATTTTGTTTATCAGGACTAGAACTGCAACAATTGGTGGATTCAATGTTAGCAAGTGCATTTGATGAGGAGAGCAGAGCTAAACGCACAGACGACAGCGTAAACACAAACACCATGTTTTCAGATCTGCTCATCTCATTCACTGGTCTCTTTGAGTGCTAATAAAATGCTTTTTGTTTATCAGTTTATTCTAGCATCGCTGGGAACTAAGAAATAATTGTTGAAATTCAAACATCCTTCTACTCCCTCGTGCATGCGATCGCAATTGTTGTAATGAGCGTGTTCGCAGCTTGTTAGTGGGAGTTTCCTCACAGTTTGTTCAGCTCGGAGCAGGAGATTAAAGAAGGGAGAGGAGGTTTGCCTGTGCTGAAAGAGCCCTCACTCACTCCAGTGTTGTCTAATCTACATCTTATACCTCTTAGCTGGGTAGCTAGCCATAGTACATCTAATAATCACCAGGTTTTGTTGAGGTCGGTGTGGCTAAGCTAACAGTAGCTATGCAATCTGTAACTGTGTTTTGAAAAGTGCCATATAAATAAAGTTAATTATTATTATTTATTGATAATTTCTGTATGCTCTTCACAACACATCACAAAGACCAGCAGGATGATTGGAAACACACTTTTATCTCAGTGAGTTGGCTGTTGATCTTACGTTTGGTGTGAAATGATCACATATTTAAAGGTTGCTGGTTGTACACATGTCACTAGTTTAAAATAAGTATTAAGATATTGATGTATCCAAAATATCTGTTAGGTCACTGTCTTGCTTATGGTTATGAATTTCGTCCCACTAGGAGACAACCCGCTTGCATTCCTGCGGACCCAGTCCCAGTTTCTGCACATGAGACAGGCCATCCAGCAGAATCCTGCTCTGCTACCTGCTCTTCTTCAGCAGCTAGGCAGGGAGAATCCTCAACTTTTACAGGTAACACTCACACACAACTAAAATCTTCAAACCAAACACACAGAAGACAACCTCACACACTTTTTCTAGTCTGGACTGCACATTAGTTACAGATGTAAATAACGTGAATATGTGACAGATGTTGCCATTTAATCAGGGCGTCAGTGGATCCTAATGCTGTGATTTTATCACTGAAGGTCTCTGATTTTAATATCATTAACCTGTGTAGTTACAGGTGTTTGTGCGTGAGTGGGTTCAGTCTATGCTCTGGTTGTTTTGTGTAATTTGTAATAATGTGCAGGATCAGGACAGAGTCTCAGCTTTAGGTTAGTTACTAATACGACTAATCTAATTCTGTTTGAGTTCGTAAGATTAAACTGCATCAGTGAAAACTGAATTTTATCTCAGCTGCCTAACAACAATTTCCTCATGGGCGTCATTTAAGTAGTTAAAAAGTACTGTGTGCTGTGTTCAGTCTTAGGAAGCCTGTTTACTTTTTATATGCACTAAGGTTGCGCAATAACAATCTATTTCATATGTTATCATTTTACCAAGTTAGAATCTTGGAATCTGTCCACTCTGCTCCTCCCTGCTTCAGTACAGCTCTGCTTCACTCTTTTTACTCCACAACGCTCCTGCACAACCCTCCAACTCTGTAACCTCTTGTTCTCTTTTGTGCTTTGTCTCCCAGCAAATCAGTCAGCATCAGGAGCTGTTCATCCAGATGTTAAACGAGCCAGTGGGAGAGGGGGGAGATGTGCCAGAGGTTGGAGAGTTGGGAGCGGCAGGGGAGGAGGGCGCACCTGTCAACTACATCCAAGTTACACCTCAGGAGAAGGAAGCCATCGAAAGGGTGAGTGAAGAATTAAGACTAAACATGGAAAGCGTGTTTTTTCACTTGATTACAGTTCATCCTCACAGCCTGCTCTCCGCTCTCTCCGCTCCTTCTGAACAGTTAAAAGCGTTGGGTTTCCCTGAGGCCCTGGTGATCCAGGCCTACTTCGCCTGTGAGAAGAACGAGAACCTGGCAGCCAACTTTCTCCTCAACCAGGGTCTGGAGGATGACTGAACAGAGATCACTGCCTTCCTGCTCCTCCCTCCTACCCTTCCCCTCTTCAGCTCAGCATAAAAGACTGCACCCCCGATTTTACTGTACAGCTACCAACCTCAGCTCAACCCAGCAAGGAGGGGGAGGAGAGGGGAGAGCCAGCCGGGGTGGGGTCGGGGTTGGGGTGGGAGATGGCATCGGAACGGGAGATGGGGTGGGGTTAGGTTAAATTGGGGAAAAAACGCTTAAAGACACAAAGTGGAGGTTGTGTGCAGGAAGGTCAGACTTGATTATCGGAGGTCGGGAGGAAAAAGTGGAGGAATTGTATAATCCATGTGAATTCCAATGGAATGTGTGGGGTTTGTCTAGGGGAGATCTATAATTTGATTTTAGGCGCGCTTTGTGAACATTAGGGAGGGGAGAGGGGGGGGGGCTAAAGGGTTTTGCGGCGAGAGTGCGTGCTTGTGTCCGTGTGTCTGAGTACATGTCTGTGTGCCTGCGCAGAGATGGATGCGATACGGTTAAGCTGAAAAAGTAATAAGTTAGCATTCTCTAAGTTTGTTAATGCTGTAGCCGGATTGTCTGGAAGCACGTTCTCCTCACTGCACTGCGACAACGTTATCGGTGTGTGTAACTGCTCGTGTGTGTGTGTACACCGCTGTCGGCCTCACGTACATACGTCCAGGAATTGGCAGAGGACTGGACCACAGGGCCCAGAGTATGTGACATGATGTTGCTCGACTCTTATCAGTGTTTTTGTGGCGGGGGAAAAAACAAAACAAAAACAGGAACTAAACTGACATCTGTTTGTGTTCATGTTGTATCACCACTCGTCTGTTCTGTTGTGGTGGATGCACACACGAGCAGCCAATCAGAATCCCTGCAACTGCTGTGCCACTCAAACGTGGACGTACTTTGACTATGCTGATAGCCTCTGGTGCTAATTAACACTAACCAGAAAGAAAACATTAGATTTTTCCAATATTGTGATGATTTTTAAGATATTTTACAATTTAAAAAAAAGAGAAGGTTGTGCAGCCACTGGTCAATAAGGTGAAGTGTTTTTACTCTCCTTCAGTAACATGGGTATGAGTTGAAGCAGCACGTGTGAGTTCTGCAGCTGATCAGCATTATCCTGAAAATACCCCCCCAGTTTACCAAAAGAAAGATATTTTTATTCATGACAGGCCTCATTCTTAAGTCTGTGGCTCTTTTCGTTTGCCGAGGGAACATGCTCATAATAAATTAATCTTAGTTACATAATTTGTACTAACCTGCTAAAAAGGAGTATCCTGTTGCATTCAAAACAATCAAACCAAAATCCAAATCTATCTCCAGTTTCTTTTACAAAAAATATATTACTTTTATCTTTTCAAACTGGGGCAAACTGTAGTCATTTAAACAGTTTCTGTTTTAATAAAGAAAATTATGCTAAATTAACTGATTGTCTAAACCATCTGTGTTTTCCTGCGTCGGGCTCAGTTAAAGTAAATTTAAGAGACAACGATGCTGAACAACCACAAACGGTGCCATACCGTTGATAACCAGGGCTTCACATTAAAATTATTTCCTCATCATCTGTGGCCAGACCCTGACTGTAAAACCTGTTTTGCATCTTGACAGCAGATGCAGGGGGACGTCAATCCCCACATAGATAAAGGCTGCATTATGCATATCGAGGCTGAACGACAGAGCGACTGATAAGAAATGGTTCTGTGAGGAGCAGATCTAATCATCACCACCAACATTCTGTATGTGCAGATGGGCTGATTGTTCACCACAGATCACTGCATTATGGGAACTGTTGGCCTGGTTGTGGTGAGTTGTGTGTTGGCAGTGGTTTGTTTGGATTGGGAAGGTTGTCATCTGAATGTGGGTCCATGAACAGACAGTAACTGTACAAGAAAGCGTCTCCAGTCGGATTCTGTATGTGTGAAGGCAGTTTCCACTGGCAACTGTCCTACAGCGTCAACATGATCTTAGACTATGCTGTGCAACATTAAATATCAGCAGTCTTTCAGGCCTTTGACTCTGTGTGTGTCATTAGCAACATCATCACACATTTCACAGTCAGATACATGTTTCCAAGTATTTTTTCCACAGAATACACATTCTCTATTACACTTAAATGTTCTGCATTGGAAACGTTTGTAGTATTAAAATATATTTAATCAAAATCAGAAGGGTTTTATTGCCATATGTGCGAGAAATCACAACATTAGGAAATTGCTGCGATACTTGGTGCAAAAATAATAAATAAATGATGAGCCAAAAATAATAAATAAGCACGATAAAATATTAATACAGGGAGACAACAAACAGAGAAACAGCTACTATATAAAGTACCAAACGTGTAAGTACTACTTATGCAGAAAAATTAGGTCGTTGGATGAGAGTCACTAATTAATGCTGCAGCTGGTTAAAGTGGAGCTAATTTTAAATACTTATTAAAATTACATTTTGCATTAAGAATCTGTAAAGTAAAAGTGAACTAAAGCTGAACCACCAACTCCACTTACTGAAACATGGTCGCCCCACATATAGACTCTTTATGGAGCATTTCTAACAGTTTTTACGTAAACATTGACAATCTGATTGCTGGTTCTCTTTTCATAAACAGAGCTGCTTCAGTGACTAAACCAGCCTTCAGAGTGAATACACGTTTAAAAGAGGCTTTAAAACACTTAACTAAATAAAAATTTCTAATTTGCATCCCAAAAAGCTACATTTTATAATTTGAGTCCTGACGTTGTGACGTGTTTAGGTGGAGCAGTGAAAGGATTGAGGTTGACTAGAGAAGTAGACTACAGTTGCTCTTAGAATGAGACATACTGTGATTTCTAATCTATTTAAAAGCTGTATGTTGTACTGTGTAGTTGCTTTTAAAGCTCAACTTTCACACAGACAAGTGTCTCGTTAAAGAACAAACCAGTGGTTTCCACCTTTTTTTTATGGCTTGTGACCCTTCATCAAACGCAGTAGTTTCAATTTCACGAGTGAATTTCTCTCTACACCTCTCAGATGGTTTCGTTCAGCTGCCAGAGGATATTTTACAACAAAACTGAACTATATACTGTATCAGTGTTAACTATCACTTCTGTTAAAGTACTCTACCTTTAATTTCTTTAGAGCTACAGTGTTTAACTTTCTTCACATATTTTCAAATGTTTATCTTAATGCAGAGAGGTGCTGTTAATGCTTCTTGTGAAATTAGACTGAACATGAAACATACCCCCCCCTTCCTGATTATACATCAGACTACTTTAAATATTACACAAAGATGAAATAAATACTAAATGTAGATTTTTAAATGATTTTTGGATCTGCCATTGCTACATCATGAATGAACTGTGATTAACCACACTGAACCATCCATTAAAGCTGGGTTCAATTTCACTTACTACACCCAGGTCTGATTACTGCCGGACCTGTTGAATCAAGAAATCATATTAATAGAAGCTGTCTGACAAATTGAGGCAGCTTAAAGATCTCAAACAAAACATCATGCTGCAATCTAAAAGAAATTCAACAACAAATGAGAAACACAATTTCTTTGTCTTTGGAACACCAGCGAACCATCGTCAGTATCATTATCCACAAATGGAGAAAACTTGGAACAGTGGTGAACCTTCCCAGGAGTGACTGGCCTACAGAAATGACCTGAAGAAAACAATGACAACTCATCCAGGAGGTCACAAAAGAGCCCAGAACAACATCTAAAGAACCGCAGGCACCGCAAGGTCAGTGTTCATGACTCAGCCATAAAAAGAGAAGAAATGTCATCCATGGGAGAGTTCCAAAGCAAAAAGGCAAAGCTGACCAAAAAGAACACAAAGGCTTATGTCACATTTGAAGGTGTGTGTGTCCTGTTACATCTAGTGAGGAATCTCTCCATCACAGCATTTCATAAAAAGAACATCATACCAACAGCGGTGGTGGTAGTGTCATGGACAACTGTTCCATAATTTATAAAACCATAATTTCTGTTGTCGCCAAGGGTGGCACAACAGCCTTTAGGTTTACATACATAGAGCCAGGCAGGTAAGAATAACTTTTTTCCCCTTAGTAAATGAAATTATTTAAAAACAGCATTTTGTATTTAATCAGGTTATCGATAATATCAAAGTTATTGAATCATTTTAAGTTCGACCAGAGAACTTCAACAACTTATGCATCATAATTTTTGCAGTTTGTTTTATTGTAATTTATGTAATGACTAATGTGTAAAAGGTTGTGCACAGCATAACAGGGAGAGGGAGGGTGGGCCAGAGCACAGTGGATTCATTCTGTGCTTTAAGATAGAATAGGCAACTTAAGTTAGCACAAGAATCTGCTCTGCTCCACCCACCTCTCCCTTCCTGCTACACCTTTCAACATCCAGGTAGTCTTCATCATGAAGTTACAATAAATGAGAATGTTCCAAAACTTACTAATCAAGCAGAAATAAAATAAAAAATTCTCAGATTGGTTAGACAGGCAGGATATCTCTGCATCCCGAGTAATGAAAAACAGTCACAGACTTAGCTGATAACATAAGAGGCAGCTGTGACTCAGTTGGTAGAGTCATCTTAGAACAGACTCGTGGTTCCTGGGGCCAGGAGGAAACTGGAAGTTGAAGTTTCCTTGGACACGACACTGAGCCTCAGTCAGCTGCACACATTTAATGTAGCAGCTGTCCAAACAAGAAAATCCCCATAGGATTAATAAAGTAATTGGAAAAAAAACGCTTGTGCATGTTTATTTATGTAGGATTTAAAAGCAGAACTTTCACCTTAAAATGGAGTATTATGATCACATGTTACCACTTTCACCTAAGTAAACGACTTGACTATTTCTCATGGCAAATGAGACACCCCCATTGAAATGACACAGTAATAATCACATAGGCAGATACAGTCAAGAACATCCTTTTATTCAATCAAGTAAAGGTTTTGCTCTTTTCAAACTGTTTTTATTATTATTATGGAAAAGAAACTGTAATTAACACATGCATTTCACCATGGGCTCTGGGAGGTGTGTCTGAGGATGGGACGCTGCTGTGAAGGGGCAGGAGAGGAGCACTCGTGTTGGGAAGGGGTCACAGGCCTGAGGTGGGGGTTTCGGACCAGTGGGGGGTGAGGGGCTCGGTCTACACATTATTAAACAAAACCCAGCGTCCTATAAAACGTGTTAAAAACAAAAAAGAAAAAAAAAGAAACGGCGGACGGGTCAGCCACAAAAGACTGTGCTCTTTGAACGGTGCAGGGGCAGATTCTGCAGACACCCTCCCACCCTCGACAGAGCACACACACACACACCCACGCACGCACACTGCTCCGTGCAACCTGCTCATCTCTGATATGGCTTCTTAACTGTGGCGCTTTCACTTGTCAAGGCTCGATTGATAATAATACTGCAGCTGGCTGAATTTGCCTGATGAAGACGAGTAAAAAGTTGCATATGTATCTTTATTTTTGCCGCACAAATAAAACTGTAATCACTTTATCATTGCTGGTGCAATTTCAAGGTGCTTTCTCTACATGTCGCCAAAGTCTTCCATTTTTGTATTTTTTGGAACCATATCACTTTGGTGAATAAATACAACATGGTGAAACATTTCGAATGATTGTGCTAAATCTGAGCCTCTCAGTCTCCTTGCTGTGGAACCGGTCCGCTTATAAGGTGCTTTGAGTCATTTTTCTGTTAAATTTTGTCCTACTTTTTTTTTTTTATGATTTTATTTGATTTTTTTTAATAGCTGGTCTCATTCAACCACTACAAAAGGTGCATAATTGAATGTATCAATGCAGCATCTTACTGCTGCCTAAGATGCAGTAACAATGACAGAAGGTAATCAAAAAGCAAATCCAAATTCAATTACAAAAAAATAAATAGACAGAAACAAGGATTACAAACACACCTGCCTATACTAGCAGTCCCACTGGTCATGTCCCTCACCTTAGTCCAAAACCACAAAGTTCCCATGAGTGCTTTCACCCCCTCCACTTGAATTAATTTGTCACAGATCACTCCCAGGGTGGGGTGGAGAGAAACCATTTCTTCACCCCCAACCCCAGCCCCCGTCCTCAGCACAGCCCAGAGCCCCGTGGTGTAACTTGTTCACTTACATTAGCTGTTGAATGGAGAAGCTGAAGAAGATGGGTATGGTAATACAATGTGAAGCGTACAGACAAGAATAACATGTGAGCTAACTGCATTCTGCTCAGACAAAAAAAATCTTTGCGTATTCCTTTTTTTGTTCTTTTTTTTTTTTTTACCCCGCCGTTCAGAGAAAGGGAGGAAGGAGAAAAAGGAGGGAAGGGGGAGGAAGGAGGAGAAGGTTACGCGGCTACAGACTACTCCAGTGTCCAAGATAGACAGAAGACAAGATACAGAGGAAGAGAAGCAAGACAGACAATTTTTTTTGTCTCTTTTTCAGCTTTTCTTAATTATTCAACAATAAAAAGAGGAACTAAATCACACCAAATTTCCTTTAGTACTATGTATACTGCTTTAAAAAGCTCAAAGAAGAGGAAGAGAAAGATAAAGAAGTATGAAGGAGGGGACTTTTTTTTCTTTTGAGATGGGCACTCAGGATTACAAGATGGAATCTGTGAACAAAAGGCACTTTTTAGGGACAACCTTTAAGATGCTCTGAGTCTAGAACACTACATCACCAAACAAATATTTATAATCATTTACAGTGGGAGATGGAGATTCAAGAGGAGGGGAGGGGGTGGGGGGTAGGGGATGGGGGATGAGGGATGGGGGGGGACTGGGGTTCATGTTCTTATTGAACTGATGAAAGCATCCCACCGAGGTCGCTGGAGCAACTAAACATTTTACACCAAAAGTGAGGAATCTCGCCATCAGACATCATCTTTGAAACAGGAAGCCGCGCACTTGTGCATCTCCCAAATTGGGGAAGATCTTGTCTTTTGTCCCACGTTTGGCTCACTTGTGTCAGAGTCTGGGAAAAACCAAAAGATTTCTGCATTTTGTTCCTCTGCTGTGGTGTAAAGGTTGGGGAAGGAAAAATGCCTTTTGTCACAACAACCTTTTTTCTTTTTTTTTACAATGAACCCCTCCCCCCCTCGGTAAATACAAAAAGAGAAATAGAATAATGCATGTTTTCCTAAAATTTGCTTTTATGATAACACTTAATTTAGTTTATTATTATTTATGTATAATAGAGATTGAGTGTTACTTTATTCTTTATGAAAGCACCAGTTTTCATAGTGATATATATTTTATGAGTTGCAAAATTGTTCCTTCAGCCCTCCCACATTTTGAAAACAAATCATTAGAAATGATTTTTTTTCTTAAAAACAATGATAAAGGAAAAAAACAAACAAAAAAGAACTAAATAACAAAATGAAATTAAAAACAATTTTCCCAAACTTACAAAGACTGGGATTTTTTTTTCTCGTGGCCCTCGTATTTAGAGTCCCAGAGCAGTGGACTTGAAAACAAACACAGGGAAAAAAAAGAGAGAGAAAGAAAAATCGTAGAGGGTTTTACCTCTTATCGCGTGATACCCTCCAACAATCACTAACAAACAAACACAATTCCTCTACCAAGGCATTGCACATGGCTCAATCAACATACATCATTTAGTTTCAAGAACAATACTTCCCATCAAAACAAGAAAGAAAACAACAAACCTTAATCTGTTCTTTTTTTTAACTTTTAAATCCTCAGCTACGTTATCACTGTCTGTGTGTCTACTGTTGTGATTGCCGTGGATTTGCTTTGCTTTTTCCGTCATTTAATGCGAGTGTGGGTTTAGAGACTGGTACTTTAGCTCAAATCAGCTTTTTTTTGTTGTTTTTTTTTTTTTTTTTTTGAGATGCATCCTATGACTGTGCGATGTAAGCCATGCTTCAAAAAATAACTAGACTGCCACAGAGCTTATCTTGCAAATAAAAAAAATGTATATATCTATAAATATATATATGTGTATTATATATAAAGATGCTTGCAATTATCTAGTGAGCTGTCACCTTTTTTTTCCCCCTCTCCTGACATAAATTTTTCACCATTCACTATAGCTTATATGTGAGAAAAAGAACCTGAATTCATGTTTGACAAATTGCATAATGGGAATACAGAGGCACTTCCATAGATTAGAAAAAGAAATCACCTTAGCCATCGTTAATGTCGTACTCAGCGGAGCTAGTTCTCTCTACCAAGCTGATGAGATGGTCGCCAGTCAGCTGGCCAACTATGTCGTGTTTCCCTGCAGTGAAGAACATGGCCAGGCAGTCCAGTTATTTTGTGAGGTTGGATGGGTGATTTTAATTAAACTTTTAACAGGAAATAACTCAATTGGTTGAAATATTTGTGGGCTTGTGATATAAAATAATTAAAAGCATAATGGCCTCCTCAGATTGTCTATATTTAAGACTTCCCTTTGAATTCTGTTGGGCAGAGGGCATGTGTTTGGGCTAATAGGTATGTTTGTTTAAGAAGTGGTGATCTGTGCTCTGCAAGCGTGTTTCCATCTTAACACGTCCACTGTTTTGGAATACTAAGTGGTGGTCTATTCATAAGGTCGGCTGGTATGATTGTTTTAGTGCAGTTTTGATCATTAAGGGCTCATCGATTCACAATAGCAAAGGGGGAGTGCTGGTGTGTGTTAGGGGGATTAATATAGCAACCGATGATGTGATCCTCCTACTGCTAGCCTTAGAGGCCCTCGTTCCTGCTTCCAAAAAAAAAAAAAAAAAAAGCCAGATATGTCACATATTCATTTTGCTCCACATTGAGGCTCCATCTGCTCTTGGAGCAGCAGCCCGTCTGGGAGTGTAAACAACAGGGTAAACTTTAGGGAGTCAGAAAGAAGAGCCATTGTCTCTTTTACTCTGGGTCCCATCTTTAGCAAACATCCCTCCTTGGTTCTGTTTTTCTGTCACTCATATCACCACCACCGGACACCAGCTGTACCTGGGTCAAATAGAAGACGCAGCTAATTTTCAGCGTTTCGTAGACCTGTATGGTTCAGCAAGTAAATAAGCTTCCTGTGATTGTCAAAACCCTGCACTGTGTGGTCCTCCAGTGCAGAATGTGGCAAATAAAACCAGGTTAATGGATATGTTTGACATTTTGGAAAACAGGCTTTATTGATGAGAAATAAATTAACCCTAGTCTCATTTCTGTACAGTAAACATGATGCTACAGCCGACTAAAGTTAGCTACATTTAGCATATAGCCTGGAAACACAGAAACAGCTAGCATGGCCTCATTAAGAGAGAGGCACCTGTGACCTTTGTCAAAGATCATGGACTGTTAACAAGATGGTTGACTTAACCTCAGCCAAAACTTGTCAAATCTTTCTGGAAGGTAGTCCTTCTAGAGGCTGATAGCCTTCACAAATTTCCCCAATCACTTGACCTTATGGCCTTCTTCTTCTGCTGGGCTTCAGGTTTGGGGTAAAATGTAAAATCTAACTTTAGCTGTAATGATTCAACAGAAATACCATTTTTACATACTGTACAAACTCAAATTGCCATTTCTACACTTGTTTTTAGTCTCTTTTATGGGCCAAAGAAATAAAAGACATGATTAAAATGAGCTTTAGAGATGCAAATGTTTACATTTTGTCATATTCCAACTAAGCCCGGCCATCTGTTTACCTCTATTTCCTGTCTTTATGCTAAGCTAACGTGTTTTTGTGCTAGCTACATATTTACTGTACAGACATTAGTGGTATCAAACCTCCCATCTAATGTAACAAAGTAACAAAGTGAATAAGCACATTTCCCAAAAAGTCTCATTTTTAAAACTCTTTTATAACTTTTTGCCAATTTGGGTTAGCCAACCACCCTGTCTACGCCGCGTCAACATCCCACGTCTTACTGTGTTGTTCTATAAGGTGCTGTCAATCAAATACAAAACAATTATAAAATAGTAGAAATCCAAAATAAACTCAAATCAGACAACACGCAAGAGATAACAAAATCATTCATCTACATGACAAGAGGGCAAAAGGGGAAACCAATAGCTGCTGCTTATAGTCTTGAGAATTGCTAGTAATGATATGCACACACTAGGATTTTTAGTGTGTGTTGGTTTGTAAATCTAATCAAATGTCTAATCAAATAGGTAGAGAGAGTTCACTGGGCTTACTGTATGCA
This sequence comes from Ctenopoma multispine, assembly GCA_034779795.1. Classification (NCBI taxonomy): domain Eukaryota; kingdom Metazoa; phylum Chordata; class Actinopteri; order Anabantiformes; family Anabantidae; genus Ctenopoma; species Ctenopoma multispine. The sequence goes on from JAUYWH010000026.1 coordinate 3,358,310, forward strand.
CATATTATATCAAATAACACAACACCACCACCTATAAATACTACAATCTAAAAGTGGGCTACTGTGTGTGTGTGTGTGTGTGTGTGTGTGTGTGTGTGTGTGTATTTTTAGTTGTACATGCTGTGACCATGGCACAGATTGTAGTGAGTATGTTTTATGCAGGGAGAACAAGTGGAGGCCAATGATTTGTCAAACTAAACAATGGGGGTTGAGGACGCGCGGAGGCTCCTTGTACCTTGGTTTTTCCTCTTTAAAACTCTTAATAGGCAAGTCTGGTTTACCTCCCATGCCTTGTAGGTAAATAGTGCACATCATTAAGATTAGTGTTAATTGATTCAGCTTGTAGTGCAACCCTTAATCAAGATATGTTTTGGCATGGTCTCTCTCTAGTTAGTAGTTAAGGTAAAATGGGCCTTTGTAGAGTCAATGGTCATTCAGAGGGAGAGAATCATTGGTCAATTGTATTTTGTTTCAGGTGGTGACAGACATCACAGGAGCATGGACTGCAGCTTTCATTGCAAACCTAATTGTGTCTTTACTCAGAATGTGAATTCATGGTGGGTGAAGCTTTGTAAGAGTATATTCGGGAAACCTGATTAAAAAATATTTTTTTGGACAGTTGATTTTTATAGCCATTAGTTGCACAATGCGTCCTCGTGATGTAGGAGAAGTTGACCACTTTTTCATCCTCCTGTTCCTCCTGCGTTGCTGCTGGTTCGGTGGTTTTTCAGAGGAGATGCCTGCTTGATACTGTTCATCCTCTTACCCCTTTCTCTATCCTGGCATCCTTATGTCCGTCCATTCATCTTTCCATTTATCCATCATTGCTTAAAAAGGGTCCTCCCTCTGACTGGGTAAATGAGTCCAGAGTTCCTCTAAAAGCATCATGCTGCTGTAATTTCCTGCGTTACTTATATTTTGTATCAGGTGAGACATACTGTCAGGGCCGGTCGGTGGATTGGTTGGAGGACAATTATTATCCTGTGGGTTTTTCTATTTCCGATTGTAAAGAAAGAATTCTAGTTGCTGGTTTGTACACAGATCTTGTCAGAGGAACCAAGACTGAAAAAGGAAAAGGGGCAAGAGGGGGTGGGATATGAGAGAAGTTAGTGTCAAAACCAGTAAGATACGGTGGGCAAGAGAACAAACAAAAAAAACACATTATAATATAATTGAAAATCTGCTGTGTGGAGACAGCTGACTGGCAATTGGAACAATGCTTGGTTGAATCATCAGTACAAAAGATGACGAAAGTGCTGCAATTAGCTAACTGCTAAAACCATGTATACCAATGACACGTAAAAATAAACATCTTCAGTTTAGTAGTATCCAGTCATAAAACAAGGTACTGGACACATATGGAATTCTGACATAGTGATGTAACAAGGTAAGAAGCTAAATCACCATTTATCCCTTAAAGTTCTTGAATATCTAATAAATGGTCACCCATCTGCAACCCATGTAGCAGTTGACCACTAATGCAGCTGTAATATTGTAACAAGGAAATAGATCATAAATCAGTATGAGATGTGAACTATTGAGACCACAGCTCACCGCCTGAGCCTGTAGACTGTTGAATTTTGTCAAAAGGGGTTTTTACAAATACAGTGAGTGACAGTCATGTGGGTCATAAGCCCCGCTATTACCATCAATTCTGTCCATTTCTGGAGTTAGCTATAATATGTCTGTTCAGTGAGTGAGTGGCTACTAATGGCCAAGCAGCAGCAGGGGAAAAGCATTCTGGCGCTCCCTGTCACTTGCACCATCTTTAGGTTTCTCCCGCTCAGCGTGAGCAGGGAGCAGAAATGGGTCACCTTCGCTGTTGTTGGCTGCCCTGCTTGGCCTGCAGGATCTGGCACTGAGGGCTAATGTGCCAACATTCTAGAAGTCAAGCCTTGGAAACTACTCTGAGCCTCCAGGGAAGCAGCCTTTTGTTTTGTTTGACTCTAACAGGTTGCATGAATACTCCCCCTTCTGCCTCCTGCCCTTCTCAGCTACCCCACTCCCCTGGGCACTGGCCCAGCAGGCCTTGGGCATTGTAACTTCTCCCTTCTTAGTTACACTCCCGGTCTCTCCTTCTGTGTATGCTCTTACAAAAACACACACATACACACAATCTATCTCCCGTGAACACTCCCACTAAATCCTTGGCAGCAGACAGTGACCACCCTCTTTTCTTTCCTACCCCATCACCACACCACCCCCACCTGCACCCCCTCTTGAGCAGGCCCTTCTCAAATTCAAGATCAACTGTCTATGACATCATGTCTGGTTGCCAGGGGTAACGAGACGGCTGGGACGTGACTTTTTATATGGGCTGAAACTCGCACTGTTCCCTCCATTTCCCCTTTTTCCCTGCCCCGTTGGTATCTTCTTTCCTTCCTCCCCTGGTTGTAGCATCCAACATCTACCACTAGAGGGCACATGGAGTCCACTGTTGTCAGTAAGAGACACGCACTCTGACCCTTCTGTCCTGTAGTCAACACATACTAACTTCTGACATGTTCTTTGTCTGGTAATCATCATTTTGGTGCATAATTAATTTCTTTCTTTCTCTGGCAGGCAAATGAACATAATTAGTCTTCTGTGTTTTGAAAAGTAAAACCATACTTCATACATTATGTCCCACTGAGTAATGAGCATCAATGTAATTTTTAAGTAAAGCATATGAAGACACACTACATAGCTAAAACTATGTCAATCTCCCTGTCATATACTATTATTTATTTTGGGCTAGGCCATGTAGCTCCTGTGAAGGGAAATCCACATGCAGCGATGTGTATCAGTCAACTGTGTGCAATCAACTTTATTGAACTTTGGGGAAGACCATTTCCTGTTTCAACATGACAGAACCCCCTTGCACAAAGCCAGATCGATAAAGAAATAGGTTTTCAGTGTTCAGAGTGGCCTAAACAAAGCCCTGGCTCAAGTCAATCTAACGTATTTGGGATCTAGGGGATTGCTGACTCCAAGCCAGAAGAGTTCATCACCCGAAAATCTGTGTCTGACCTGATGATCATGTTGTGTTAGCTAAATGTGTATAAATCCCTGCTGCCAGGTCTAGAAAGCCTTCCCACAGGAGTGGAAACTGTGGAAGGCCTGGTTTTAGGATACTGGAAAAGTGTCTGCATACTTCTGACAATGTACTGTATCAAATTATGCATAAATATAACACAGTAAACAAAACAAGCACTTATGCTAACAAGTTAGGCAGGCTATTTTGAGAAAAGGCACATTAACAACAAGAAGGCATTAGGAAAAAAAAATATGATGTATGATGTTGTGTTGGAACAAAAGAGATAAATCTGGGAGTGAAAAAATGATCAATGGAAATAAAGAGTGGAGTATAATGAGCACAGACGCAGTAAGGATGAGGAATGGAGGAAATGCAAAGGGAGGAAAAGTGAGAGAACGAAGGGCAAAGAAACAGGGGAGGGGATCAGCAGAGCAGTTTCAGATGGTTTCCATGTGTCGAGGAGCAGAGCTGAGCTGGCTCCAGGCGGGTGTGGTTGGACACTAATGAAAAAAGTACTAGTGGTAATGGAGGAGGCACATGAAGGAGGCACAGGGCACTAAAGAGAAGGAGCAAAGAAGGTGAGAAAGTAAAAAGCAGCAAGAGAAGAAAATTAATATGGGAAGAAGGAAAGTGAAATAGGACAAAGAGAATAAAAGTGAAGTAGAAGCAGGGGGTTTGGAAAGGAGAGGGAAAGGAACGGCAGCAAGGGAGAAGGCCTGCTGTCTAAAGGGTAGGCTCCATATGTGCCAAATAAACGGTTGAGCACATATGGTAAACCACACACGTACAGTAAAATACAGATGTACAAATGCACACACTGATGGTGCGCTGTGGGATGGTGTGAGAGGAGAGGTGGAGGAAATCCAGCAGCAAGTTTCAGGGAGTAAAGGAATAAGACATATTCTGGCATACATCCACACAGTTAATAAGTTTCCTGAGTTTGACCAGTAATCACAGTCAAAACAGACATGCTTCCCCCTCGCTTTAACACACACAGACAGTCATACCTGTGTCTGCTGTGGGATGTTCAGAAAGTTGTTGTCCCGTGATCCGATGCCGACAAACCTGTTGGGAGCTGTGGCGCCTGACGTGGAGTATGCTACGGAAACAGAAAAACAACAAAGGAAAACATCAGTGCACAGACAAACAAACACTGCAACTTCTTGTACATAGTTAGACACTTTGGGAAATCACATGTAGCTTGGCTAGCTTAGTATAATGAATGAAAAAGGAGGAAACAGCAAGCCTGAGTCTGCCTATCTTTAACATCTTTGAAGTACTATGAGTTAGAATAGCAGTAAGATGTGCTAAGTGATAGTAGGTTCATATTAAGTATATTTCCCAATGTGTCAAACTATTGCTTTAACATTCAGTGGCATACATACATACATAATGTATAAAAAGTAGATAGAAGCTATATATCATTGAGGTCAACAAAACTCCACAGAGAAGTCTGCCAAAATCCAGCAAGTAAACTTAGATGTCCCTGAGTAATTAAACCCTGTCGATAAACTCAGTTGGAAGTGATAGAGCACACCAGAGTCCTGACATTAAGAAACAGTCAGGGACATTTAAAACCTACTGGCATGAAAATCTGACAAATTTAGGGCAGTTTGAGGTACCCTACGGACTCCAGAATTTGAATCTCACTGAGGGATTCAGGGATGCAGTGTGCAGAACTGTGCATGTGTGAGTCTGTCTGCGTGAAGGAAAGGGAGAAAGCACAAAAAGAAGAGAGAGACAGAGGGAAGGAGAATTTGGAGATTTATGTATATGGACATAATACACAGGATAATTCCATGTGTTTCTACAAATTGGAATAACATACATAAGACATAGAAGACTTTGAGACGCTGACTGGGGGGTAAAAGGAAACACTAAATTTGAAGGCAAGCTAAAAACAAAAAATAAATAAAGTGCTCCATCCAGTGCCCCTCCTACCAGAGGTGAGGAAGAACAAATGATTGTAAATAAACCTAAAGACTAACCTTAAATACACACCCTGCTCTGCTTAACAATCAACAAACTAAAAAAAAACAAAAACACACCAATAAGCTAAAATCAACCACTAACGTCCCATTTTCTAAGGCCCTGTTTTGGAGTCCGCAAAAATTAACTGCCCTAAATTTGTGCTTTTCACAACTTAGAATCAATTAATAATCAAATTCTTCTCAGGATTTTGACAAAGTTTGCTGATGAGTCCAGCAGGGGGGTAAGGAAGGAGGATTTAGAAGAAGAAGAACTGGGGTGGTGATACAGCTTCAGTCACCAGACACCGCAGAACGAGTTCAACATGTAGAGTCACTCAAACTGACAGGGCCTTATACAGAACCCTGGTGAGCACCACAGAAGTCCATTATGAAAGATATTTCTCACCAAACCTCTGGTGGTCTACTGTACTGAGCTCCACACACTATACTCTGTGCTGGCTTCCATAGCCTTCCAGGTGTTAAAGGAGGTGAGATGTTGGATACACAGGAACAATGATGGCACGAAGTTGAGAAAGAACAATGGCAAGGGTCTTTTCAGTTAAAGGGTGGGGATTTTCTGATTTTTTTTTTTGTTACTTTGGTTTTGAGAATGGTCTCTGAGGGGTCACTTACACGGAGATGCGGGCGAGGAGAGTCCGCCGTCAGGGGGCATGCTGTTGGGTTTAGAGTCGGGCATAGGGAGGGGCACTGGGCGGGCCACTGGGGGAGGTGGAGGCAGCAAGAAGGAGCCTGGCATTTTGCTCTGGCCGCTCCCGTTTGGCTGCAGACAACACAAATAGGGTCAGGAGGGCGACATGCGACAATCCCCAGACACCGAATGAAAGAAAAAGGACGCAGCTCGGGAGGCCAGGTCCAAAAAAATATCCATGACGGAGGGAGGGAAGGCAATGGTGGAAGGAAAGAGAGGAGGTGGTGGGAAACAACAACCAAAGCAATGATATATGTGGACGCCATCTTTTACGGAAGTGTGAAAAATAATAATCACCACAGGGTTTGATAAGGAGTGGGAGCTGGAGCTGGAGGTTTCACAGGAGTGGTCCGTGGTGGGTGGAGGAGGGAAGTGAGTAAATTATTTGACTGGGTTCATCCAGAAGATGGCAAGAAATCAAAACCATGGAAGACTACTTGTCTACACAAGCACAACATCACCACTGATAGCATACCAGCACCAAACAACCAAACAACCAAACTCCAAACTAAAATCATAATGGCTAGAGATGAAAACAGAAACACCATGACACAAAACAGGACAGGTATGCTTGACTGAAGTGTGTCGTGACAGATTCACTCTCGTGCTGATGGTTGCAACTTCTGAGGGGTTGGGTGGAGCAAAAGAAAAAATTAAAAGGGGAGGAAGGGTAACATCGGAGGCTGAAACAGCAAACGGCAAAATGACATCGACAAGACAATACACAGATCTGAAGACCAGCTGCGTAAGCAAATGTCTAATGTGTTCACTTGCACTGTGGAGTGTATTGCTATCACTGGTCATATACAATAAAATAAGCTTTTGGCATGCACTGTCCACTTAAACTGAGTTATACAGTAACCTTTTTCAAAAACAGGCACACACTGAAGCAGAAACAGGCCTTTATGATTTTAATTAAATAACCTACTTGTGAAATTTAACCATAACTGAATACACTAAAATAATACAGTCTGTGGTTTTGAACTCCTTTATGTTATATCTATTTTCCAGATGGTACATTCAAATACCTAGAGTTACAATTTGATAAGCATTCACAAATTCAGACAGAGAACTGGAAACACAGACATTTCTCAGCAATGAAATTTGAAGCCAAAAATACAAAAGGAGTATTGAAATCACAAACCAAGAGTGCTCATGTCAGGTAAAATATTCAGTGCTATAAGTTACTATATCATTAACATGTCACTGCTGACTTTTTCCAGTTAATTCAACTAAAAATATACAAGCTTATTAAAAAAATAAATTATTATGGCCTTTCTTTGCTTCCATGTATTTTTCCACTAATGTTTAATTTTATTAGAATATATTATAAGGTGAATAAATCTGTTACTCCAACAGAATTTTTTTTAAAATCTGAAATATTTAAGTAGGCAGGTGCAGAGAGTGGCACTATCTGCAGTTTCTGTAATAAAGGCACATTATTAGAGTGACAGTGTTCCTCCTCTCTCGCAGAAAGCCTTACCTGTCCGGCGGCTTGGCCTGAACCATCAGCACAGACAAACTGCACAAATTCCTTCAGGGGATCCTGTCCAGGGTGGTGGTGGTAGCGGATGGTTGGGTGGGTGAAGTAGGGGCTAGACTGCTGGATGATGGAGGGAGATGGGAAGTGCAGAGCCGAGGCTGAAGCACGGGGACTCCCTGCAAACAAAGACGCTCGTATTAGAGGAACACATGCAGAGAAAGATGCAGGAGAGCGAGAGGAAGTCATGAACGACACATTCTTACAGATGGAAGAGATGTGTTAAATCAGTGATGAATGCTAGCAAGAACATCACATTACAACTGGGAACGATCAAGTTTAAATGTGGCTTTAAAATGTCGTACAAGAAAGGAATGTTATTTCTCCCAAGAAAAGCTGATTCCAAGTTAACGGCTATTATGGGCATTGCTCATAATGTTTTATGATCATTCCAGTTAAATCTATACGGGAGGAGATTTACAGGCCCGTTTGCAGTCACATGCACACAATCACAACATGAAGATTGCACAGGCAAACACTGCACACACCTGTAAGTGTACACATTCAGTAGACACAAGCGCTATATTTTGAAATCTGATCCAAAGAGCTAATAGAGAAAGTACAAAGAGATAATTGAGAACTGTCTTAAATTAGCAGCTCTTAATGCCTGCACGCCTGTGTGCCGTTTTGAGGGTGTGATTCACTGGCATTGACGCAACTTGGCATTCTAGCTGTAAAGCCATTTTAAAGATTGTGTGTGTGTGTGTGTGTGTGTGTGTGTGTTTGTGTGTGTTTTAGCCCTTATTTCAAGTGTGCAGGGAGAGAGGGTATGACAAAGGTCCCCAGATGGACTACGAATGGGAACATTGCAGTTATGTGGCATTCAGCTACCAGGATGCTCCCGTAAAGCCATTTTTGTATCCGCACATACATATTTTGTTTCTATGACAGAGCTAGTCTGTATGTTCACACTGAATGCAGATGATACATTTTTTTTCATTTCTTTTTTCATCTGCAAATGTGTGTGTAGATACGACAGGTGTGGAGATTCTAAATATATCAGCATCGTGCGGCTAATACGCTGATGAAAACAAGCTATCTTTTTTTTGGTTTAAAAAAAGAGAAGAACTTGCGCTGACCAAAGTGGAATATATGGGAGAGAGGAGAGCAGTTGGTTGAGAACACAAAGCCTTCTCTGTCAGACCCACGTATATCCATTACTAAATCTCCTTGATTTGTGTTAGAAGTCTGTTGTCCTCTTGGCTGTGCCAGTCTGACACCCACCCTGTCCCATCCAGGCCCCCCAGCTGCCCATGCTGAGCTGCCAACACTCTTTTGGTGCTTGCATCTTATACATTGTGTGTGTGTGTGTACCACATGAGAGTGCCAACCCTGCTGCTTTACCCTTCCAGACAGGGGCCTATGCCTTTGAGCCCAGCAACACCTTGCTCCCATGCCAGGCCTGCTCCCCAGTGGAGCTGTCTCCCTGTTCGTATAGTCCCCTACTAATCCCATTAGGGACTGGGTGAAGGCCAAACACTCTTAGGGTATGGGGGCAGGTTGGGGATAGGATGGGGTGGTGCGAGGTAGAATCAAGAGGGAATCCCTACGCCCTCTTCGTACTCTCCTTTCCCTCTAGAGCTGTGGTTCCAAACCCTTTTTTGTCGGATGTTCTCTCACAGCACTGCCAGACAAACCCTTTATCAACACCTCTTTATTCTAATTGATTTTCAACCAGATATTATATAACATTACTCACTTCTAAAAGCTCATATTTTTTGTCAGTATCAGTGCTTAGGTCTATTTAAATTGTTAATACATTGTTTAATTATTTCACTACTCTTAGATATTTATTTCACCCATACAGTGTCTAAGTGCTACAGCTGCAGATATACATATATATATTCTATGAAAATTATCTTTTTACAAAGGAGTTGAGTTTTTTCTACAGGGCTTGGGAAACACTGCTCTGTAGGAAGGTGACTCAGTGTGGCAGGAGGCACAAACTCCACCAAGACCACGACCTTGTACTGCCGCCACTACCACCACTGTGAGCAGCTAGCACCATGCTTCTTAATCCCACTTCTCCAAGCCCTAAATCCCCTTGGATCTTGTCTTCCACGAAGAATAACAACAAAGCTGGTGATGTGGTGAGCACTTTCACGCCAGGAGTGGAACAGCTCCAGCAGGCACACTGTTAGGGTTGGTGTTAAAAGAAACAAATCACAACTGTATGAATTACAACTGCCGGGCACAACAACGATGGGATATTGTGTACATGTGTGTGACTGTTAGTGTGACCATGAATTTGTGTGTGTGGAGACTGGATTTATTGTAGCTACATCTCAAGAGGCATAGGGTCTGTCAACAACCATGGAGGAGGGTTTAATGACATGGCGGTCAACCTCATTGCTTCACATCTGCTCGGTGGCTTAAAAGGCCTTTGATGTAGCCCAGCTACACAACTATAGCACATGGGTAATTATCTGCAGTGAGCTCCTACACTGTGTGTGTGCGGTTTCCAGAAAAGATCTGTGCTGTGGCAATAAAGGTATGAGAGTAATCATTTTTTGTTGGAACCTTTTTGTTTTTGATATGTGAAGACTGAAGGGTCAGCTGGTATACACATCAACTCTCACTTGTATCCTATTTTTTTTGTCCTTGTCAGTATAAATGAAGACATGTCTTCACTCATTCACAGCTATGCTTGCACACTGAGAATAAGGAATTACTGCTTCGATGAAAACGGCATATATAAATCATAGACACAACTAAAATTATGTTTTGCAAAATGCATTTTAAAAGGGGCACGCCCATATTGCTAAACAAACCATTTAAACCTAAAAATGGCCACTGATTGAACGTTTTTGGGGCCCCTAGTGAAAAGACCGCTGACAATTTGTTTTCTTACGTATAGGTGTAAAGCATAGAGGTAATATAACTATGTACATACAACATCTGACAAAACACACAGAAGTCCTTTAATTAATATTTGATATTTAATTGGAAAATATCAATAATAAGGAAACAGAATAATTTGCCTTAACTGGTTCTAAATTTTACCATTTGAAGTTAGTTAGCATTTATTGACACTTTAAAAACATTACAATGTCTATTTCATTTTTAGGGGACATATAAAATTTTTTTTTGCCATTTGAATTTTTTTTTTTAATAACCCAAATAATAATAAGGGAGGCAGTCAGATAAAAATATTAAGTAATATAATATCTGGAAAGTGACTTCTTTTCTAAAAGAAAATGAAACATGGAAAAATAGGCCAAAAACAATACTTGAATCAAGATAGTCCCTTCCACCATGAAGAACAGGATGCTAAAATGAAAGACTCCTATTCAGAGATGTGACAACCACCTGATTGGTTGTCCCAGAAGAAAAAAAGATGATGTCTAGAGATGTCCGACCACCAAGAGACAGGCCCAGAAAAGCCACACACCACACCCAGACTCCATCACCAGCATGACCTGCACCCTACAAGGTCAGAACAGGCAAAGGAGGGAGGCTACCTGCCAGCGTTAAGTTCCCAGCCATTCTCACCTCCCACAGAAAATGCTCCCACCTCTGAACCGCTGGGGGAGAGGTGGAGCTCTGAAGAAGTGGGGGGGGTTTGGGTAGGAGGAGATGGTGAGGAGGGGGGGAGGAAGGGGTGGGGTTGGGGGTGGAGCAATCAGGAAGGGATCTGGAGCTGGGTTGGTCTCACCTGGTCTCACTCCCGCCAGCATTGGCAGTGGGTGGTGGGTGAACGCCATGCGGGGGGACCTCGTCTGGGAGGACAGGGCGCTGAAATCGAATTTCCCCGGCTTCTTAAGAGAACCAGGCGGTGAGAGTCCTGGCAAAAAGGGGATCAACAAAATGGCAGAACAGAGACGAGGTTTTAATCAAACATGGCTGCTTTTCTTACTTCGACTCTACTCAAAAAAAAAAAAAAAGAAAAGATTTTTGAAATTTTATTACAAGTATCGAATGATTATGATCGACTGAAATCAATGGATTGATCAATTGATTCATTCATTGATTTGTTGATTGGCTTAACATACAGATGGGTTCTCACAATCTGTCTGTCCATTACTCTGTTTGTGTACAGTCAGTGGGCTGTACCATGTCCGTCAGTCTGAGGGAAGGGAGGGGGGTTGAGGGCAGGGTCCGGTGAGAGGCCATGTTTGGAAGCAGCAGGGGGTTCAGAGTGAAGGGAGACTGACTGGAGAAAAGGGTGATGGGGAGGCTTTGTAGGGACACAGTGTCAGGAGAGAGGAGAGCTGGGAAATGCAATGGCGGTCCAACTACGGGCACCACTGGAGTCCTACTCACTGCTTTTACTAACAAGGCAACACTAAAAAATAAAAATAAAAAATACAAATCAATTTAAAGATGACATCCAGACTACAACTAATCCCAAAACCACAATGATCTCAGAGTGTGATGCAGGCTTTGATGTAGGAGTAACACAGTCAACCAAGCCAACCAGCCTACTCACTGCACTTGTCAGGATGCCTCTTTAGAGTGAATGAGATCCAGGACGGCCTCATATCTGGGGCAGACTGTGTTTTTCAAGCAAAAGCCCGCATGAGCTACGCGACTACATATAGCAGCAGAAGAGCACGCCAAAACATACATCAATAGATCCTCTGAAGTAGTGCCCTTCTGCATATCTGACTGTCAGGTATTTTATGTTACCTCCTTAAGACAGACAGTATTTCATAAAGATGTGCTTGCACTCATACTCTCTCACACACACACAGACACACACAAGCTGTTGAGGCTGGGTGGCGAGCACCGGGCATACAGCCAGCAAAGGCTGGATGGGACTGTAGAAAGATGGAAGGAGTTAAGCGGGAGAGCAGCGGTGACGGCATGGCCGACACACATAGGCAAACATATTAAAGTGTCCCCCTCTGTCTATAAATGTCGGCTGAGGCTAGAGAGCTGCATGAAATATCCCTCAGTTTGGTAAAAATGGGTACAGTAAGTATAGACTGAGTTCACCAGCAGACCAGAAACATGGCCAAAAGTGTGAGAGCCACAGATAAAAGAGGTTCTCTTCTGTGATCAAGGCCTTATGTGGCGGGCACTGAGGGAATTTATTTTGATGTATGGTAATCCAAAGGCACAATTTAGACTTTCAGGGTTTGAGAAACAGCGCCAAATGGTGTATTTGACCTCTGCCGGCAACCGCAATGTTGAGTATATTCTGAAATAAAACTCTGTAAAGAAAAATCCATAAAACGGGGAATAATGAGGAAGCAGAAGTATAGAAAAGTACATCAGCGTGGACACACAGACCTCATTACTTTTCTCTGGAACATACTGAGCTCATGTTGTGTTTGCTTCAGATTTGGTTGAAAGAATCCAGTGATAAACAACCCTGGCGAGCAAAAGCCCCATAAACTACTAAACGACACAATATTCACACATATAAAACAAACACACTCAAATAAAGAGGTGGGTAATTTCAACATGGCCCAAAGAGATGTGGAAATAGATTTTATGAGCTGAACATATAAAGTCTAACGGAGCAGATTTTTGAAAAGCTTTTTTTAATGCTTCACTGGGAAATGTTTTATCACTATTTACCCACAATGCTCATAGACAGCATGGACGCAGCTGTGCTCGTGTGGGCACCGGTAAGTATAGAAAAAGGTGGCTGCCGGCACTTATGTTCAGGTAGGCACATGTAGGTGGGAGGAGCAGCAATAGTAAGCACAACGAGAGACATAAATAATAAATAATGACACAAAAAATAAATAATAAAGGCTACACACAAACAACACATTTTCTTTTTACCATACACTGCAGGTTGACAATCAATGCAATGATTTCTCTCAGGGATGATAGAGACAGAAAGTAAGGAAGTTATTTAGTATTTATGTTGCCTGTATAGAACTGTAAAATGTCAGATCACCGGTAGTCAGTGTTTGAGTCAAGTGAAAGAACAGCCGAAGAATAAATAACAATAAAAAATAGGTTGTAAAAAATTCAAGATGATGCAATTAGCAGACCATCAGTAGTGTAGGCTTGTTATCCATCTGACACTAAACATTTTACTACCGATGCCGTGTTGGTAATTTTTCTTGGTAATATATCAGAACCAATTTTATGTTTTGTGCAGGTGGTCCGCATGTCAATGACTGCAGTCCTGAGAACACCATGTATCTTTAAAGTGCCAAGAAAAACGTCTCCGTTTTTAGCTTTGAAACAATGTATTTTTCAGCGAGTCCAGCGGGTTTTTTAATGGTTCTTTGGCTTAAGATGTGCGGGGAATTTTGCCAACCTACAAAATTTCCCTGACCAAATATAGAGATATGTATTATTGTATGGACAACTCCAGTATGCTACTTCAGTGTAAAATTTTGACAAGCTACCACTGCTGGTACACATACTCAGGTATTATTCTTAATTATGAATGTTATTCGCAGAATCGCAGGAGTTATACATTCAAGATTTATGTAGATGCACATTAGTTGATGTATTTATATATCAGCAGCCTTTTAAAGTGACTCCCCACTGGTTTTATACACAAAGTTAAGAGGTACCATCCAGCCTGCAAAAGCAGCGTTATCTCTTATGGCTCTGAAACGAGTTACAATTTTGAAATGATGTCATAGTGATGTCACCAGAGTAGCTCGGCATAGACTTAAAGAGGACATTATTTTCATGATTGTACCTACAGTAAATATTTTTTTGTACGTATTATCACAAATTTTTGACATATCGTGTTGATATACGCAACTTTCCCAACAAAACCTCTTTTTCTGCTCAAATTTAACTGGTTTCTGGCTGGTTTGGTCCAGCATCTTGTGGCTCATCTGTAACTATTACATAAAAGGCAGGACTAGACATTGACCCCTCTGCCTGTGATAGCAGCTGCTGTGCTAAGTATAAGAAGCCAGATAAGAGCCAAACACTGAATGACACATTACCCTGCAAAGCACATGCCTCGACAGCTGTAAAGTATTGAGAGCTTTAGATATCTAGGGCCGATGAACTGTAGTGTCTATGGGCTATGACTATTTATCTTTCTCTATGAGCCATAAACAAGCTTCTAGTCACTGTCGCTCCCTCTCATTCCAGTGAAAGTAAAATAAGAGTCAGACAGTGTTTCCCATGGCTGGATAGCTCAGACAACTAGCTCCATCTCTCTGTCTGTGCTACAATGAGCTGAGCTCAGTCCATGTCCTCCGACCCCAGACGTCACACACTACGTGGCCACAAGACCATGCTTAGCAGTTGTATTTATTCAATATGCTAACAGAATCTAAGGGTGTGGTTATACTTATAGATACTGGTGAATGTATTGGGTTTGAAAGAGATGGAGATAAAGTACAGAGGAAAGGTCAACAAAAAATGCCTTTTGGTTGATTATGGAAAATGACTACAGGGACACATGGAGACAAAAATCAGCATCTCTGCTGTTTTGAAGTTGTTCTTTCCTAAAAAAATGTATTACCTAATTATTAAATTCCACTTTATTTATTTTATTTATATTTAAAATACACTGTATTTTCATTTTAAGACAAGGCTCTGCAAACTAACTAGTAACTGTAGTTGTTATTTATGGCTGCTCTACAATTTTACATGGGGGGCGGCTGAAGTGTCAGGAAAAAATATATAATTTCACCTGGCAAGAGCTCAACACACAAACTGATTCCCAATATGTTGCGAATTCAATGCATCTCTGTGATAAAGCTTGTTTGGCTCCAGTTCCTCTGTGGTACATATAGGGATGACTACATGCCACCACATCCCAAAACCAATTATTGCCAGCTTATTATGCAGAAACAGTCTTAAATTATACATATTGTTTTTAGTCTCTGTGATATACCCTAATTAGTCGGTATCTTGCTGAAATATCTGGTACTATGTGGCTTCTCAGTGTGGAGCAGCAAATGAGGCCCAGATGCCCAATGAAAGCTTTGTCTGATAAAGCTAACAGAAGTTACTCTGATCTCTCCCTTAATCTGTGTGTGTGTGTGTGTGTGTGTGTGTGTGCGCGCGTGTAAGAGACTACACATACACACACAGTTGTTTGTTCTACATTATTTCTGTGTCCTGCTCCTGGCACACTGCACAAGCAGACTTGCAGCCAATTGCTCCTATTGACCCTCTAGTCTTGCTACGCTAACAAGCTGGCGACCACACAAACCTGACTGTCACAAAACTGGTGCGTGAACATGCGCACGCGCACACACACACACACACGCACGCAACAGGGAGAGAAAAGAGCTCATGTACCCGCCATTCAGGTAAGCAAGGAACAATGTACATTAACAGAGCTGTGTCTCATTAACTGACTGCCTCACACATCATTAGCACTCATAAACGCTACGGTTATGGGCTTCAGGCAAAGCAAGGACACCTTAACAACCCCACAACCATACGCACATGACAGCTTTATGCCCAGATAATTAGCAGGAATTCTCTGTCAATACAACAAATACTTTAGAAACCCCCACCCCCCTTACTGAAAAGTTGATAGCAGGTTTTCCCACTGCTGAGCAGCAGGAGCAAGCAGGCAGAAGGAGAGAACGGAGCAGAGCAGAGCGGGAGATGGCAGACTTAATGATGAATTACATGATCACCTGCTATGCCTCAGAGCTTTTCATTCAGGTAGAGAATCACCTCCAGATCAGGCAGAGGCGGAGGCCCTCCCCTTCCCCTCCTCCTGTCCTCCGCCCCTCCTCTCCCCTCCTCATCTCTCACTCCCAACACCATCACCACCATCACCAGAACAGATGTCTGCTGTAACCCAGTAGCTCCCTTCGCTGTAGACACATGGAGGCGCCATCTGGACCGGAACGCTGCGCCCCTCCAGATTGGGGAGTGTGTGGTGTGTATGCATGTGTATGTATGTAAATCAGAGGATGTGCGTGCTTAAATTTTGTTTTGTGTGAGTGCGCCTGCATGCCATTTGCAAATGTGCATGTTAGTGAGTAAGCATGTCTCAGAGACAGAAGGTGCCTTGTGCATTGATGACACACCTGAGTGCTTTTAGTCGTGTTTGTTTGGGTCGCATGTTGTTTTTCCTGCGATGTCTTTCAGAGACTGTTGAGTCACGCCTACGGCAGGTGGGACACCACTCAACAGCTCTGTCTAAACAACCGGCTGTATAAAGCAGGTAACGCTACTACTGAACAAACCCTCATTCAGCCACCTTTCCCCTCCTTCTTCATACATTTCATCAGCTCTCTCTCTCTCTCTCTCTCTCTCTCTCTCTCGGTCAGAGCTCAACAACAAAATGACTACACCCAAAACATACAGTTAAATGTTGCTGACAAATTCAACATTGTGATTTTTGGATATGATAATGCAAATAAGTACACATTTAAAATATAATCAGGTTATGTACATTAGCATAAGAATAATTCAGAGGTGTATGATGCACTGGAGATGTCTTTATCCTCCTAGATGGCTGATTTCTTCTGCAGATTTACAACATATTTGAGGCAGACAGGCGGTGGATGTTATGGAGCTACTGGGCTACCAAAAGGCTTTGGTAAACCCACAGTGGACAACAGCAGACATCTGGTAGAAACACAACCCCACCCAGCGGCAGCATAGCCAGAGAACAAGACACAAGAGAAGGAATGGAGAGGAGAGGAGAGGAGAGACAGCTCAGAGTGCTCACAGGAAGTGTAAACAGACTTGAATAAAAGAAGAGAGAGAGAGAGAGGTTTACACAGGTTGAGGGTGGTGTGAGCTGAAGTAGAGCATGTATACATGTACACAGTATAATGTTTAATGTAGTTCTAACCATGGTAAGGAAACTGCACTCCATCGCTCTCATGCTTAATCTTCCTCTCCTGCACACTGGCCAAATGGTGCTGCACTGAAAGGCCAAACAGGGGAGAAGGGAAGAGTTAACAATGGAAGAGGAGAGGAGAGAAAAAGACAGATAAGAGATGGGAAGAATGAGAGAGAGAAAGAGGGTTGGTTAAATAATGAGTAATAGGGGATTTTAATGTTATAGAGTACAGCAAGTGTCTATAAAGTAGTTACATCATTACTGCTGGCGATATTAAAATGGCAGCATGTGAGTGGGAGTGACGGTTAGAAACTGGAGAATACATGAAAATTTAACAATTTAACAGAATGCCTGAAGTCAATTACTATACCCAAGAGACATACATGAAGCCTAGTGCTAACACATTTGACATGATACCTATGATGATGGTTAAAGTGCTGTAGGCCAAAGGGTGATGATTATGATTTAAGAAGTAAATGGGTGTTAAAACTGGTGCTGCTCTGTTAATAGTTAATGAATGAAACACAGAATGATTTGGATGGGAAAAGAATAAGCAAAAATAAATAGTTCAACTTAAAATTTAGGTTACAACTAAAGCAACTAAACTGCAATCACAAATATGTTTTTGTAGGGAACGTAACTGCAACAAAATCAGCATATGTTGACAATTATGTTGATAAAGTATCATAGCTTACTGTACAACACTGAGATTTGTTACTATAGCGCTATTAAATGTTTACACACGTGTTTATTAACCCCTAAACAAAATGGTCTTTCTTTAACCTTGACCATGCCTTTGCTGCCTAAACTCAAACCACCTCATTGCAGTTCATTGACATTAATAAATGTAGTAATTTATTTAATATAAAAAGCTACATCAGAACATAATTGTAATATAATTACATCTGCTACAAAAATGAATCGCACTTGCAGTTTAGTTGCATAGGAACATCATTAGGAGACAGGGCTGGGGAACTTTCCTCATGAAGATTTCGAGAAGACTGATACCCTCCCATAACTGTAGGTCATGGAAATATGAACCAACAGCAGTTGGTTAACTTAGCATAAAGATTAAAAATAGCAACCTTTACTCTGCATGGTAATCAAATCTGCATACTGTAACCTCAAAAGTTCACTATTAAACAGTCTACATTGTGTTTGTTTATTTTGTGCAAAACTAGATGGTAAATTTTTTCTGTTTACTACAGTCAGAAGCTGGTTAGCTTAGCACAAACAGATAACGTGTAGCTGTCCAAACAGCAGGTCTTATGCTAGCTGTTTCACCTCAGAAGAAAGGCAGAAATAGTTTGCTTTGTGATCCTTAGCTTAGCTTAGCTTAAGCTAACCAGATCCTTGCTTTTCACTTTACAGGCATGAGGGGTAACAATCTTCTCAATAAACTCCTCGCAAGAATTAATGTATTTCTGAAAATGTCTGACTTGAGTACAATACAGTGAAGAATATACAAACATACCAGTGATAGCCTGCTATATTTTCTTAAAATAAAGTTAGCTTAAGACTAGTAAACAAAAAACTAAAGGGGACAGACAGCAAACAAAAACCCTATGCAGCTTTGTTAGTTTCTCTGTAGCTCTGACACACACACGCACACACGCACACACACACACGCACACACACACACGCGCACACACACACATTAATCTCTTCTGCTTTTCTTACTAAGAACTCAGACAACTAACAGAGTATAAATAGTTCAGTGTACTGGACTGATTAAAGGGTCAGTTCAACCAGAACAAGATGTATTCTTTTACACGTAGTAAATTTTATTTGGTGTTTTGTGTCAATGAGACTTCTGCCATACGATTTTTGTAAAATTTGTTAGGCTATAGGAAATTCTAGACACCTAGTTTTTAAATTTCAGAGTTGAAAATCACAACCAAGGCACATACATGGCCAATACACTAGGAGTAATGTTGTTTTTTTTTTTGTTTTGGGTGAACTGGCCCTTTTTAAGTCCTTGCTGCATGTCAGAAATGACACTATAATCAGGCTGTGGCATAATGACGTCCTTCAACCTCATACAGTCCTGTCCTGCTTGGAGCGGATGGGATCTTATAAGGTATGTGGTGTAGGTAGAGTTGTGAATGGAAGAAGGTGAGAAAGAGAGTGGGGATTATGGAGGGAGGGGGCATGTGATGAAGAGAGGTAAAGGGATGTGTTGGTCGAAGAAAGTGAGCTGTGGCCACTGGTCCATTTCAAGCCAGTTAATGTAACATTATCACATGTTACTGTGTTAAAGGCCCTGAAAACATAGTTCTTTTTATCACCTAAGGGTAGAGGGTGTCTTAATGAACACACAGTTTTCCACCAGTGGTGCACAAGGTTTGTGTGTGTGATCTGTGTTGTGTTGCCAACACTGTCAGTGAAATCTGATCAAACCACACCACCACAGTGCTAATGAAGCACAAGACTTTTAACTATTAATAAATAATAACTCATTATGTTTTTGTTTCTTTATTGATTGATGCCTCTTTCTTGTCTGTACAGTAAACACAAAGCTACAGCCGGCCACCGGTTAGATTAGCACTGTTATGGAACCAAGGAAGATATGTTAATTAATGAGCTTTAAAAAGTGCAGGTAGGTCGGTTTAGAGCCAAGGTGAGATACATGTACCAAACATGAGAGTGGTAACAATCTAGGCTAAATATATTTTCCCAAATTTTAAACTACTTTAAATTTTAGTGAGGATATTATATTTGTGTTTCCAGAGGTTTTAAAAAGTACAGCCAGTGCCAGTCTAAAAACCACTGGAGGAGCTGCTTCTGTTGCAAGAGCATTTTTTTTTTCTAAATTTATCTTTTAAATCTGTTAAGTATTTGCGTCTGAGTTGACGTGGACCTCGGCCCAGCTCCTGGAGAGGCATCTGGTACGTGTAGAGAATCTTATGGGGAGGTTGCAGAGACACTACCTGCATCCACGTCATTGGGCCAACCGCTGGACTGAGAGCTGCTGCCAGCCGCTGGGGAACGGCCTGAGTAGAAGACATCATCCACAGGGCTCTCCATCTCACTGTCGTCAATGGATTTGCGCTTGTTGGAGCTGAGAGAAAAAGAAGAGTATGTTGCTTGTATCATAACATAGGATTTTCACTAAAACCAACAAGCACTACTAATGTGTATGTGAGGCTCCACTGGATGCACACATAGCATTTGTGGGACATTTGAGGACAAATGTGAGTGTTTATTTCCCTTGGAGTTTGGCATGGGTCTGCTTGAAGTTAGTAGTAACGACATTTAAAATGTCAAGGTTCCCCTTCAGTGTTTTGTTTTCATATAATGTTTTAGCCAGAGGGGACAAAGCAGCACAACTGGAGACAGCGAGACAAACATGAGGCCAGAATTTATTCAACATACTGTATCTATTCCAGCCTCACGCGAGAAACCGAGCAGAGACAGAGCGCGCGGGGATGCTGGAACACATTCTTGTGTGTTTGCAGATTCTTATAGACTCATACATCTGTGACCAATAAAATAAAAGGAGGTTGTGAACGTACAGCGCTCCAAAATGTTTTAATATGTGTACGTATCTGTGTGATAGCGCGGGTGTGTGTGCGTGCACTGCTTTTGTGCAAAGTGTGATTCAGGGGTCTGTGTTACATTAGTATCAAGTGAGATATTCTGTAATGAGTGTAACTACCTCCGTGGGAGACTTGCATAAAGCTCCATTTCAGTCCTGCAGCGTAAAAATGAGCGAGAGAGGACGACAGAGGGAGCAAGGGGAAGAACAGAGACAAAAGACACAAACACAGACAGTGTGACGGACAGATCCGTAGGAAAAATGAGGGGGAAAGAGAAGGATTAGTGACGAAGAAAGAAGAAAAGGAGGGAGAGAAAGAGGGGGGGAAAAAGGCAACAATCAAAAAGCAGAGCAAGCTAAGCAGAAAGATTAGAAAATTAAAGATATGAAGAATATTAGAACAGGAGAAATTACACTTTCGCATCAGGTGTTTTGTGAGGATATATTTGTACCTGGTGGAGGGGGTGGATGTAATGGAGCGCCGTCCCAGGGTCACCTGGTTGATATTATAATAGCCAGGGCTGTCCAGCTCGGCCAGGGAGAAGTTAGGGCCGGTCGCAGTAGCCACTGGGGCTAAGGAACACGCACAGGCACATATACACACACACACACACACACACACACACACACACACACACACACACACACACACACACACACACACACACACACACACGCACACAAATAATTCCCATTATCCTGAAAGGTATGGTGTTTAGTACCTGCTTAAAAACAGCATTTTTGCATTGCCATTGTGAGCGTAGTAGCTTACTGAAGTTGGCACTCAGCTCAGCTGCTGCGCTTAACAGTCTCACGGAGCAGCTAGAGTGGCTGTAGACTCTTAACCTTGCTTTATTATTTTCCCAGAAAATTCCACAAAAAAATAGCCATAAATACATCAGCCTGTCTGTCAATGGGTGGACTAAAATACTTCAGTTTTAAGC
This sequence comes from Ctenopoma multispine, assembly GCA_034779795.1. Lineage (NCBI taxonomy): Eukaryota > Metazoa > Chordata > Actinopteri > Anabantiformes > Anabantidae > Ctenopoma > Ctenopoma multispine. Next base: position 3,379,721 of record JAUYWH010000026.1, read on the forward strand.
AATTATTACTCAAACTAGAGTAAATAGCACATCTGTTGTGGATTATTATGAGCTGTGATTAAAACACATTTGATGTGCTAGTTAGGATTTGTATGTAGGAAGATGAAACAGGAAATCATTGCTCACTGACTCAGTTCACTATTTATCTGACATTAAAAACACAGACTATATATTTTATCCATAAAAGTGAATTCTCTCGTTAAAAAGTGTCAGTGGGTATGTGAGGGATGCTACGATGTGGAATGTGACGTTTAGACCGACTTTCTGTATAAAACGTCACATGACGTTTACAGGCAGTGCTGTGACAAAAGGAGTTTTAGCTGTAACTTACTCTGTGACACACGGACCAGCTCGGCTACGTTCCACACCCCTGAAGTCACAAAGCAGTCCTGGAAACTCAAGTGTCCTGGGTGAAAGAGGGATGAAAAATTGTGTGTAAGAGCAGACTTCAGGATATATGCATAACATTACATGTGCAAAAAGACATACACAGGACAAAGTCATCATTGTATACACACGCACACATGCTGCGAGAGTTCAAAAACACATGTATGGAAAACACTGACGCACTGTCGATGTCATCCAGTGGGACCATGTGTTTCCTATAAGATAAGCCTACAGCAGGCCTTTGGTTTAGACATGTTCATATTTTGACTGCTGACAACTCAACATATACAAGCAATCGAGTCCAACAAGTATGTAAAGTTTTTACAGGGACAGCCACGTAATGCATAATGCATTGCATATTTTGATCTTTGTGTTTATATTATGCAAATCAAAGCACATACGTAGGCATACAATACATAATAAGTATTTGAGCAATGATATATACACACAACACACTTGCCATGATACTGTAGCCTAACCCATAAAGGATTTAAGTTTGTTATATTTTGTGTTAATTCCACATGTTTGGCTATGGATTAGCTCGTACTCATCAAACTAACGGCTGAGATCTGAGATCAAGAACACTTTACTAAGTTACAGTGTTCGGGTCTGACTACCTAAATTACGTTTTCTAAAAGTAAAACCCAAGGTGAGTGCACCTCAGCTAGGAATATGCTGAACCAGCACACTGGTCTGTAATCTATGATGGAAGGTAAGAACAGGGAAATGTTTAACTGTTGGTCTTTAACCTTTTGTCCTTCAGTTCCTTCTTGTAATAATCCATACTTTTACATGGATCACTTCCTCTCATTTATTTATGGTGTGTTTTAACCTTGTCTTCGTTTTCTGGCCAAGAACATTATGTTTTCATTCACTCTCACTGACATCATTGGGGTAATTTCCAATAATATCAAAGTTAGACATTTTTCTTAGGAGTTCATGGAGCAAAGAGGAGACTCAATACCAGACTTAAATTTGCAAGGTGTAAGTCTGGGTACAGGTTGGGTCACAGGTTTTACGTTAATGGGTTGGGTCAGAGGTGGGTCTGGTTGAGAGATTAAGTGTGGGTAATGGGTCTGGTCTGGTACTGAGCATTGCAGGTGATGTCCATATATTTAACACCCAGGTGTACTGTATGTGGTGAGCACTGTATTTACAGGACATCCCAAGCTCTGGGGATGAGTGTACTTAAAACCAACACCTTCCCCCTGAACCTCCTTCCTTCTCTCCCTTCTTCATTTCATCCTTCTCTCAATCTGTCTATCACCTCTCTCCTCCCTGTTCTATTCACCCACCCCTTATTTCCCTCCTGTTATCCACCTCTGTCTCCCACACTCCATCCCTGTCCAGGGTTAACCACAGCAGGGACATTGCATGAGGTCAGTGCTCAGCTCGGCAGCGGCCATGTGGTTCCCATCTTCTAATAACGTCAGTGTGATTTATGAGTGGCCTGCCACAATCCCTGCACAAGCCCCATGCTACAGTACCATCAGCTCGCCTTACCATAATAAACTTAGACCCAACTCTGCCGGGACACACTTGCAGACAGAGAGGTCTGTATGCATGGGTAATGTGAAAATACTGTATGTTCACGTGTGCTAGTGTGATGTACTGTAGGCACATGTCAGATGTTTTAATGCTTGTGTGTGTGCAGAGGAAACATACTAGTAAACTTACCATTAGGTGGGGGCTTGACATCTGTGTCTCCTTGCTGGTTTGAGTTGTCTGATTGTCCTGATTGTTCTGAAAAAGAGAATAAAAAACAAGAGAAAGAGATGGTCAGTCAGATGGACAGATGTCTGGACACTACCCATGTTAAGGGGTCAGGTTAGCATCAGAGAGAACTCTTAACAAAACGAGATGGGAACTGGCACCTTAATTCATTTTTTCCATCGAGCAGAGAGAGGCATGGGGTTGAGATTAAAAATGGACGTTCAGTCATAAAATGGCAAATCAAAAGGTTGATGTCCTTACTTTTGGAGTCTGTCATGTTGGGAAAATCACTTTTCCAACTTTGTAGAAATTACATCATAGCAGAATTCAGACAGAGTGTCTATTATACTTCCTCTTATCTCCCTCTCATTCCTTTACAAATTGAAAAGGACGCTCAAATGTACACACACTGTTTCAGTGTCAGTTGGGTTAGGCGTTAGAGGTCCCAAGAAACCAAACACACACAAACAATACTGACACTGTAGTTTAGGTAAACAAGTCCCAAGAATGCACTGCTTCCCCACGACTCACTTGTAAATGGAGGTGTACTTGTAAAATGTACATTTTTGGCTGGTAGACACTGTCTTGAGTGTGTCTCACTTTTCTATCATTATTCTGTCTCAGGCTCTAACATACACACTATTTTAGGTAAGACCTTAGAGAGATGTTAATGCAGTCCAAGAAACTTGATCTTCTCCAGTGTTGAATTCTAAGTTAAGGGGTGCTTGTTTGCATTGCATCTCCACTGTGTGTTTACTTTAGCATCTATAGGGGCAGGCAGAGAGCTGCTTGCGTCAGTTAGTTTTGTTTGGCTCACTGTCTGCCATTCTTTTTCAGATGTGTAATGCAGCCTTGCAGAGTTTTATGGTTGTATCATATATGCCACTCAGGCCAATTACCACACTGGGCTGAAGCTTTAAGGCCATCCTGGGCCAAGTCCTTCTAGCCACAAAAATGGCTCCCTTGCAGCCACTACTGAGCCTCCCAATCTTAAAATCTACTAAGCCCAAATCAGTGCCCTAATCTTGGGTTGCATCAGTGTGCTACAAGCCAGTTAACTGCGGCACTATTAATGCTGTTTGTCCACTGCCAAAACAAGGAAAACAAAAAGATATAAACAAAATCACCTCATCACTCTGCGCCAAAAAGAAGAGGAAAAGACACAGGGATGGGGTTTCTTTTATTCCTCGCAACACTCATTTTGTGAGAGAGAGACTCCATCTTCAATTCTTTCTTCCTCAATACCTCTCACACTCGTCCTGTCTCTGCTTCTCTTTCTCTCTCATGCTGTCGCTCTGTGGAATCCTGGCAGCCATCTTAGTGCTTGGCAGCCATTTTAGCTTTGGCGGTACCCATGCATTCCTGCTAGCTGACGGCACACCCACACACCCACACACCCATACACACACACACACACACACACTTGCAAAGCTCACTCTCTCTCACACAGACACACACACAGACCCAATGGTCTTAAAGATAAAAAGACCTACAGAGAATATGCAATGCTAATGGAGTGAAGATAAAACCACTGGGATGTTTGTCTGCAATCCTGCGAGTGTTGTGCTACCCGTACTAATAGTGTCTTATAGGGAGTGTATGTAAAACTGAGATGCTCACAGTCAGACTGACTCAAAAATTTTAACGATAGACAAAAACAAGAAAATAAGTGACAAATTCAAGGCATATTAGGTTATGTTACAAGAAAAACAGAAAAAACAAAGCCTGGGGCCTTTCTTTTTGCGGCGGCGCTCACCACCAACAATCCTGATCATTTCAGCACGAGCACAAACCGTTTAAACCTTTTAAACATGTATGCCTATGAAAAATCTCCCTTGCACTATGTGACAGTTTCCAAGCCAAAATTCAGTGCCTGGTCGTCATGACAACAGAGATGGCACAACACAGTAAAAAGTCCCTAATGACGAGTGGTTGTTGAAGCCCATGTGTGCGTATGTGTCGCTTTTTGGCTTCGCAATTAGTTCGAATGAAGACAATAATATAGCCTACTGGCATGGGCTCAATGTGTTGTTTTGTTTAAGTATTTCTTGGCACTAAGCAGCCTGGCGGCCACTGTGCTACACTATGATGAAGTTGACTTCTTACTATATCAGGCTTTCTGCATTTTAAGGTGTTAAATCCAGTCCAGTTACATTATTAACCACTTTTTCAAATTCGGCTTTCATAACTTTTCTCGGCAAAATGTGGGCAGAAACCTATCTGTAAAAGTTGTTCGAGGTACTCTGCTTGACTCCTCTGAGCTTTACTTAATTGGAAAAGTGTAAATGATGTAAAAGAAGATAATCACATAGAACTTGACAAGCAGGGTGATAAAGCTCCCTAACAAGACAGTTTTATAAAGAAAAGTTCCAAACAATTACATACATGATCACTGATATGACCATTGTTTCATTTATTCTAAATGGTCTTCGTCTAGTCTCAGTGTTTTTGACTTGTGGATTCTTTATATTAAACAATAACAAAGGCAACAAACAATAGAACAAATGTATTTTTAGTGTTTATTTGTGATCACTTTGATGCCTTTAATGATTTTGATTATCTCAACCTAAACCCTTTGGCTTTGTTTATCACCTGTGTCAGCAAAGACAGGATGTTTAATGCCTTAATACCTTCTTGTCAGTTATGGTTAATGCATTAGCAAACATCATCTGTATTCCATATCCAGGGTTACAAAGCAATTACTTTGAGTGATTTTTAGTATTCTTACAAATATCGTTCACTCTCCTTTATGCTCTGTTTTTGGTCTCCACCATATTCTGAGGGAAACAGCTCCATTGTCACCAGCTAGTTGTTAACTTTATGCTAATCAAGTTGTGTATAATTTTTTGGGGCCTTTTAAATTATTAACATCTGAATATGAGAATGGTGTGAGTGAAGCAAAACATTAAAGCTGCAGGTCTTTAGCAGATTTCGTAACATCACATTGATTAGAATGAATGTGTAGACATTATTCATATTGTAAATGACTATTGTAGCTGAAAACAACAGTTTTTTAAAATGAATATTCACAGAAACACACAGAGGCCTAAATTCTGCAAACATTAGTACTTTCTTCCAACAGCATGTTATGTTTGATAATGCTAATGTATTAATTTAAAAGGAGAACTGATCATTAGAAAACCATGATCAATGATGGTAACACAACTGAAGACATGTATCTTTTCATAAATAACATGGTCATTCCTGTGTGTGTCCACACTTTTGACTGGTAGTGTACTTGTTAATATGGATCCTATTAAGTAAACATTATTGCAGACTGAATGAACTAGGTTACAGGTGGTGTTAAAGTTACTGAGAGACTCTCCTGTTAGTGCTTGCGGCCCGTCTTGTTCATGCTCTTTTACTGCTATGATATTTTATACAGCTTTCTGAATATATGAACAGCTCACAGCTTTGTTCAGCAAATATGACTTCTTTTTAGTATGCCGTTTATGTAACAGATGCTACTTCAAGAAATCTGGTCAGATGTGTCATTGTCAATATTTTGCAGCTTTAGCATATTTATAATTCTTAATACTGTACATTTTTTATTTATTTTGATTAGTTTATAATGTTTGACTTTAGTGTAATATCTTCATAAATGTAGAACAATAACTTAAAAAAAAAAAGATGTGGAACACAAAACACTAACAAACTGGAAGACACTGTAAAGCATATTTGCTCTTTGACAACTCTTGATTTTTTTTTATTCTATTCTAAGTCGTTCATGTAGTTTTAATTTAATAAAAAATGTAAAATACAAGAAAATAATTTTGTCAGTCTACCGTGACTCATGCATGCAGCACAATAAACGTGTGTGTTGCATACGTTCTATGTGAAATTACCTTAATGTCTACATGCATGTTATGTCTACATGCATGTTGTTATTTGAGGGGTCTTTGGCATGGTTACAAGCATTTCTGTAAATATTTTGTGTGCACAATTGGTACCCAAAGGTGCCTGTACACAAGTAATATGAGCAGGGGGATGCATTAAAAGGCTGAGAAATGCTCTAGTCTCACTGTGAACAATAGGAAGAGGCTGTGTATTATTATTATCATCCCTGTGCTCCCGCTGATGCTCTGTAGACCACCAGCAGCGAGAAATCACTGCCAGCAGGCCACTCATCCTTAGAGACCCCATGTGTACACGCCTACACCTATAACACACACAAACACACGCTGTACAACACACAGCCGTGACACTGGATGCGGTATATGTAACCACATTTATTAATGCGTTGGTTCAAATGCATTAATAAATGAACATGGATACACATGCCTCCAAAAGCACAAACATGCTCTTACACACACAAAACACACACGTTTAAACACAGATGAATCACCCTTATCTCGTGCGCACAGTCGCCCCAAGGCCCCCTGCACACACCCCACCAGAGATAATAGAGCACAGACACACACAGGCCATAAAATATGCTATCGCTCAAATCGCACACTCACACAAACAGAGGAACAGTGAGTTCATTGGGTTGCTCAGTCAGTCACTGCTGATATACTCTTACAGTGTGTACTGAAAGTTAACTATACATTTATCTCAATACAGATGCAGACAGAAGCACATAGCTCACACAAGAACAACACACTGACACAAGAACAACACACTGCACATAAGCACCAAGTGCAAATCATTTAGAGACACTTGAATGTAAAATCCTATACACATGCTCACTCACTTAGTACACAGGCGGACACTGCCAGTCCTAATGGACTCATTTGCTGCGTGCATATTCATATATGAGCGCAGGCCGCACACTTTTCGCTAATTTACCGAACAGCTTAGAGTGTTTGTTTGTGCATCACAAGCACACATGAGCAAACAGGCCCTCTGTAATCTGAAGTGCACTAAGTGAAGGGTTTCAGACTGATGACAAACTGTAAAATCAACAACACAAGTCCAACGCTGAAGATGAAATATAACTGCACTGGCTGTTAAACTTGTTGACGACTGCAAGAAGGAAAGTCACTTTAGCAGGGACATTTTCATTAATATTATCCCAGTATTTACATCTCCTCCAAACTGAACATCTGAATGCTAAACTGATGCTAAGTATAAGTAACCTTTAATCTTTAAAGATTAAAGGACTATTACCGCTACTACCTCAGTCCGGTAACACCACAGCAGCAGTATGTTTAAAAGATCATTTTATCTTATCATATCTTGTATCTTGTAGTGTTTTTTTTTCACCTATTGAATAGGCAAAGCATGTGGGTACCTGCAACGGCTCAGGCTCTGGGCTAACATGAAAATGCAGCTGTGGCGTTGTGTCCATCTCAACCCAGATGTGACAGGGGGCACCCCTGATTGGATTTCAGTGCACAAGCGTATACACAGAATACTAAATATAACATAACATGCACGCACAGCTTCAAGCTGATGAAAGACGGATGTAAAGCAGGCGACGTGCAGGCAAACTGCGCTGACTGACTTATATATACACACATGAATGTGTTTCAGTTTAAGTGTATGCGGCTGCGCTGTGTCACCCCGTCTCTCCACCCCCACCCACCCCCCTCAATCACCAGCCTCTGGATAAAGAAACCGAACAGCCTCCCCAATTGGGTTTCGCTTAAGAGGTTTATCGGTATGTTGCTAAACATTCTGACCTTTTTTTTAAATCTTTAATGCGCTTAAAATGTTCCAAACCCTCCTAATCCCCACGGCTATCCCACACAGATGTTCACTCAGCTCTTTTATTGGACTTCATTTCAACATTTTTTTCTCCCCGTCTCCTCCTCCTCCTCCTCCTTCATCCTCTCATGTCCCTCTACCCCCGCCCTCATTTTCATTTGCTTTGCAATTTGTTTTCCAGTTTTTTAAAAACTACTCATTGCCCTCTGATCAGCCCCCCTCTTAACTCTGTGCTTCAATCTTCTACAAGCTCATTCTACAAGCTCAAAGCTCATTCTGAGCCTTGTTTTTAAGCCAGTGGTTCTTATTGGACACTGGTGCAGTTGGGGAGCAGTGGTGGCACAGTACACTTCCTGTGAACGACCTCAACACACTGTGGCCACCTTTAGGTTCACTGAACACGTTGCAAGAGGATGCTGCTTTCTCCAAAAGATGCCCCTTGGTTAAGCCATAGGAAAGTCTTTCATTAGATAGTGTACAGTTGAGCGTAACTTGATAATAACAAGGGATGTGCTGAACATTGTGGTCATGCTGCGTTCCTGCTGAGCAAATAGGACACCCAGAACAGCTGTTTCAGCTTGTACACACAGAGTCGCCCCCTTTAGCCACTGCCACTGATTTACTTATGTTTTTACACTTTTGTTCAGTAATCTTTGCCTTTTGTCACATTTTGGAGGTTCTAACACTGGAAATATAGATAAAATCACCGTAAGGTCCTGGGTTGAGTTACAGACTTGTGGGACAGTAGGTTGTTTTCATGCTGAATTCAGGGTCACACACAAACCTGACGTTACTGATAGGAATCTAAACATCTACGGTATACATATAGTGTTTGCAAAGTACTGTGAATATAACTGAAGTTCCATTTAAAATTATTTAATTCAGCAAATACAACATTTTATATATGCTGGAGTCGAGATTGTATTCGCATATCACCAGTAACAATTTTCCCTCCATTGTTTTGTTTTCACAAAAACATTCTTAACAAACAAACATTAAAAAGAAAAAAATATATATCAATTCTTTTTGTTTTTATGTGAAAGATTTGCAGAGGAGAAAGATTTTCTTTTTCTGCCCTGAACAGCGTCTGAAGCCATTCCATTAAATGTACATCCTGTCCATCAACAAGGTGGGGCGGACTGACACACACACAAAAACACACACACACACACACACACACACACACACACACACACACACACACACACACACACACACACACAC